>JAJGRW010003378.1:0-10774 GCA_025461045.1 Carex parvula
TTTTATTATATTTAGGCTACCGACACAGTCACATATGAAAAAAATATCTCTTCTCATTCTTTCCCTATTCCCCATTCTCATGGCAGCAGCGCAACAGGAATTACCCTTATACGGCAATGATCCCATCCCCTAATTCAAAACCTGGCCCCAATAAGGAAAAGATAGATTCCGGAGCACGCCCCGGTCATTATACGATCAGCCTGGTGAGCCGCCCTACCCTGACGGTTTTTTTGCCCCCGAAAGGAAAAGGAAATGCGGACTGCCGTAGTCATTTGCCCCGGCGGCGCATATACACACCTCGCCATGGCGCATGAAGGCATGGAAGTGGCGAAGCTCTTCAATGGAATGGGGATAGCAGCTTTTGTATTAAAATACCGTCTGCCCGGTGACGAGATCATGGTCGACAAAACGATAGGCCCCTTGCAGGATGCGCAGCGGGCAATCCAGCTGGTAAGGCAGCGGGCAGGGGAATGGGCGATAAAGCCCTGAGAAGGTAGGGGATCCTGGGTTTCTCGGCGGGAGGACATCTGGCATCTACCGCCGGAACACATTTCGGGAAAGTTACTATCGACAATAAAGACAGTATATCCTTACGTCCTGATTTTATGATCCTGATCTACCCGGTGATAAGCTTTTCCGACAGCCTCGGACATCGGACCACGCGCGGCGCCCTGATAGGAACAGATCCCGATGCCCGGCTGGTACAGGAATACTCCAACGAGCTGCAGGTGACGGCGCAGACCCCGCCGACCTTTATCGTACATTCAGAGGATGATAAGACAGGTGCCGGTGGCTAATAGCATACATTTTACGAATCGCTATTACAAAATAAGGTGCCGGCAGAGCTGCATATTTATCAAAAGGGCGGCCATGGGTATGGCCTGCATAATGCGACGACAAAGGATCAATGGGCCGACCGGATGAAAAGCTGGCTGGAGAGCAATGGTTGGTTAATGTGAGGCCGGACCATACATTTCATAATCCCGTGGTAACAGATTGGCAATAGGTTTCAGTCCGGCTCCAGTTGCCTAAAGTGAGGATGACATTGGAAGGATAATAGCTTCCATTCTCCCAATCTCTATTGCCACCGGCTCCATTAATCTCAGCTGCGATTCCTTGTAGGCAATCCCAAGGTGGCCATTCCCAAATATCACGGTACAGTCGCCGGTAAAGTACAAGCTCCTTATTCCATCCGGATGAATGGTGAGCAGACCATCATAGCTGCGGACCCTGGGAGTAAAAAAGTCCGGTTGTCTCAGCACTTCCCAGTAATGGTGCAGTGTATCGATAGGTATGCTGTCTGTCTTTGTGATATTGGGATGATAGATCTCTTTTACCCGTTGCTTTTCCAGGTTCGGCACATTTATCTCGTGCTCTACAATAAATCCTTCCGACTGCAGCTGGTTCTTATACAATGATACGCATGAAATGCATAAGCGAGCCCATATAGGCCAGTCGCCGCCGCTCTTCCCACTTTTGCTGAGTAGAGCTGAAGTCTGCTGTCATTTCCTTGAATAAGGATACCCGTAATAAGAAACGATATTGCTACTGTAGTCAACGACAAATCTTTCCAGCCGGTATTCCAGGTCATATCCGAGAGCCTTGTTCTCGATGATGAGGGGGTCCGTGGCGGTGACGGACATCTTGTTGCTTTTTTTATAAAAATGGAAGCGCAGCACGCTTACGGTTCTTTATACTGCAGGAAGAGGCATTATCCGTCGTGCCGATGAAGTTGTCAAGAAAGAATTTTCCAAATCGCTGCCATCCGTCCTTCATATAAGGTTCTACGGTAAACGCTTCCAGCTCGGCAGCCTTTACACGGAGGGCTATCTTTAATGAAGATGGCAGGTTGCGGCTGCTGATCTCGAGGACGATCGTTTCATAAGCCGATGGCCGAGATAACCATCTGGTACCTGCCCGGCGGAATTCCCGGGAGGACAAAACTGCCGTCAGCACGGGTGACCGGTACCTTTGGAGGTGCTGTTGAGGAAGACGCTGACGCCAGCCAGAGGATTGCCGCTTGCGGAGTCCCTTACAGATCCCGACAGAACGTTGTTCTGCGACTGGGCAAAGGCGCCCTGCGAACGAACCAAAAGAAGAGCGACTGTCAGTACGGAGAAGACCAGTAGTAATAAGACCTTTTCATGTCGGCCCCAATTTAAAATGAAAAGATGTTATTGTTCCGTTATTCCGCCTGGGTCGGGAATCCTACCTTTAGTTTGGCGGCCAGCGTCTTCAGGTCTTCCACGACAGCCGGCACGAGGGGTATCCCGCTGATCCGGCGTATAGCTTCCATTTCGCGTTCGGGGTCGCCGGGTATCAGCACTTTGTCCTGACCGGGGACGGGGGTGGCGCTGCGGAAACGACGGATCCATTTATCCATATGATCTTTGAAGTCGTCGGCAGGGCGGAAGGCGTCGATACGCATCGCTCCCAGGAAATGACCGATGCCTTTTCCGGGCATACCGGTAGGCATGGGGACATAGGCCGGAAAGGGAGGCACCCAGGGTCCATAATTGGCACCGCTCAATACGGCGGAGAGGATGTCTACCACTGCACCCAGCGCATATCCCTTGTGGCTGCCATGATCACGGTCACCACCGAGGGGAAGCAGGGCGCCGCCCGTTTTTAATTCGTGGGGATTGGTAGAGGCATTGCCGTCTTTATCCTGGATCCAGCCCAATGGCGCATCTTCGCTTTTTCGCTGGAGTATTTCCAGTTTGCCGTTGGCCGCTGTCGTAGTAGCCAGGTCGGCGACGAAGGGAGGCTCCTCTCCTGCCGGGACTGCCACACAGATCGGGTTTGTGCCCAATAGCCTTTCGATAGAAAAGGTAGGGGCGACGAGGGCGCTGGCATTGGTCATGGCAATGCCGATCATATCCTTTTGTACGGCTTGCAGGGCATGATAGCCGGCAATGCCGAAGTGATTGGAGTTCTGTACGCTGACCCAGCCCGTGCCTGCTTTTTCCGCTTTTTCGATAGCAACCTGCATGGCGAAGGGGGCTACGACCAGTCCCAGACCGCTGTCACCGTCGACTACCGCGGTGGAAGGAGTTTCATGTATGATGCGGATATCGGGTTTTGTGTTGGCCCTCCCGGCTTCCCGGAGGCGGACATACCCGATAAGACGCGCGACGCCATGCGAGTCGATGCCCCGGAGATCAGCACTGAGTAAAGCGATGGCTGCTGTTTGGGCATCTTTTTCGGGACAGCCGATCTGCCGGAAGATAGAGACAGTGAAATTCAATAATTGCTCGTAGGGGATAACCATAGAAGCAAATATCGTGGTTTTTGGGTTTATGCTTTCAGTTGCATGGTGACCGGGTCCCAGTGTTTGATCTTGTTATCAAAATAACTTTGATTCGCCAGCAGGCAGGGGGCGCAGGCGCGAAAGCCGAAGATAGGGTCTTCCACGATCGGATGACCCGTACGAACACTGTCGAAGAAGTGGGTGAGATGATCGAGATGTTCGTCGTAACCCCGGGGCAGGTTGTAGACCGTTGGGGTTGGGGTAATATAATCGCGTTGCTCCGGAGCATAACGCCGGTTGTAGGTACTGGTGAGCTCGTCCTGCATAGCCTTGGGATAGGTGGTCAGCGCATCCCACCCGCCAATGCCTGGGGCCGGCGGCATTTTTCTGTGACGGATCGTGAAGCCATTATATCCCATTTCAAGGACACCTTCCGAACCAATGAACTTGACGGTGCTGGTTTCACCCTGACCGCTGATAAAGTTGACGCGAAGCATGAGCTGGAAGGCAGGATGCCCCGGAGTTTCGGGATAGCGCATGATAGCTGTCAGAACGTCGGGGACGTCGCGGCCATCTTTCCAGTAGGCGATCTGTCCCGAGGATACTATTTTGTCCGGGCCTTTCGAGTCTGTTATGAAATGAATGCCTGACAGAAGATGGACGAAGAGGTCGCCCGCCACACCAGTCCCAAAGTCGCGGTAGTTGCGCCACCAGAAGAATTTTTTTGGATCATAGGGCTGATGGGGAGTGCCAGCGATATAACGGTCCCAGTCCACGGTCGATGGCGAGCCGTCTGTAGGCTGGGTATATTCCCAGGCTCCCAGGACACTCTGCCTGTCAAATGAGGCTTCGATACAGGTAAGCTGACCGATCTCCCCTTTTTTATATAGCTCCCGCGCTGCGGCATATGCAACATGCTCACACGCTGACTGCCGATCTGCATCGCTTTGCCGCTGCGTTTGTAAGCCCCGATAAGAGGAAGGCCTTCGCTGACCTTATGGACCATCGGTTTTTCGCAATAGTACCGCTTTACCCTTTCCCAGGGCTTCAGTGGCGATGCGGGCATGCCAGCTGTCATTGGTAGCGATGATGACAGCATCGATGTCCTTCCGATCGAGTATTTCGCGATAGTCACGGGTTGTGGTCAGATCCTGCCCATATACTTCTTTGGCGCGCTGAAGCCGGCCGGTGTAGAGGTCGCATGCCGCGACGAGCTTACACCCGGAACCTGGATGGCCGTGTTACTGTCATTAAAACCCATGATGCCCATACCAATGCAGCCGATCTGCAGGTTGTCGTTAAGGCTTATGCGATCAGGTATTTCAAGTAAACGCTGCTGATAGCCGTCCCCTGGTTGGAGGGATGGGATGGTTCCTGTGGAAAGCAGAAGGGATGCGCCTCCCAGCTTTTGAAGGAAATTTCTGCGGGATCTTTTTTCTGGTCGTTCGTGATTCATATGGTAGCTTTATAAATAAAAGTTACGATAAAATCAGGAATTATGGCTTCAAAAACGATCACATCAAATAAATGGCCGCAGCTCGTCTATGAAGAGTTGATAGATACGCTGAAGACTGTTCAGCTGTGGGCACAGATCATCGGTAAAATACGCCTGGTTAGCACACCATGGATAAATCATAGCTGGCATGTAACCCTGTATGTGTCGGCGCGGGGCCTGACGACAGGCAGCATTCCTTTTGAAGAAGGAAGCTTCCAGATCGATTTTGATTTATCAATCACAAGCTCTTGTTGGTTGCGAGCAATGGGGATCATGCGGAGTTTAGTCTTTCCTCGCTGTGCTTAGCCGATTTTTACCATGAGCTGTTTGAGAAGCTTCAGCAAATGGGTATTGAAGTGGATATCTACGCCAAGCCTAATGAGCTGGAACATGTCATACCTTTTGCAGAGGACACTATCCATAAGACGTATGATCCGGTGCAAATGAATAGATACTGGCAGGCGCTGGTCAACATCGACTCGGTGTTCACAAAATTCAGGGCGGAATTTATTGGAAAATGCAGCCCGGTACATTTGTTCTGGGGGGCCTTCGATCTGGCTGTCAGCCGTTTTTCCGGCCGGGAAGCGCCATTGCATCCGGGCGGTGCGCCCAATATGCCGCTCAACGTAATGCAGGAGGCCTATTCACATGAAGTAAGCAGCGCCCGGTTTCTGGGGAGGCAGCGATAGTTATCCGCATCCGGCTTTTTTATTCCTATTGTATCCGACACCTGAAGATTTTGGGAAACAGGTTGTTGAGCCGGTGAAGCTTTCTTTCAAAAGGAGCTGGGGGAGTTTTTGCTGACGTATGCCGATGTGCAGGCTTCGGAAAATCCGAAAATGACACTGCTCAAATTTTTACGGTCAACGTATAAGGCGGCGGCCCAAAACAGGTAATTGGGATACCAGCCTGGTCTGCGATCTGACCAGGTATGAGAAAAAATGATCCGTGGAACTGAAGGCCCCACGGACTTAGTGTTATTGCGACTTACTTGCAGGGTTATTGCAGCTTGCTCACCTGATCATTATAAAATTTCACTGTCGCGATGACATCGGTCACATTGTGATACCAGTTGTCTTCACGTTCGATAGAGAACATGCCCTTAAACTGCTGACGCTTCAATTCCTGGAAGATGGGCGCCCATTTGATGACACCTGTTCCGACGACGAGGTCCCTGGCTTTTGTATTGCCGGCAGAATCGACGTCTTTTCAGATGTACACCGAAGACATGTCCTTCCAGCTTCTTCAGACATTCGACCGGGTCCAGGCCGTTGCGGGTCCAGTGACCGACGTCTGCACAGGAGCCGATATGCGGATGGCCTTTAATGGCAGCCAGTACGGAGTCAGGGTGCCAGTAGGCATTGGGCCGGGGGTGATCATGGATGGCGACATTGATCCCATAGATGCCGGCGAGGCTATCGATGCCATCCCATTGGTTTTTTAAGGGTTCAGCCGTAATATAGCTAAGGCCGAATTCTTTGGCGAGGTCGAAGTATTGTTTCCACTCGTCCAGGGTTTTGGGAGTGACAACGCCCATCGCCACTATTTGAATTCCCTTGGCTTGCAGGAGCTGTTTGATCTTTGCCTTGCTTTCAGCGGACATCCTTATTCCGAAGGTGTCCTTCATGTCGCCGCCCAGGGGTTGTCCGGGGAAGGCTTCTACATATTTCAGGCCTGCGCTGTCTGTCCTTTCAATGGATGTGACGAAGGGTCCTGCAGTATGGAACGTCCAAAGCTGAACGCCTATTTTCCAGTCTTTAGTGACATTGGCTTCTGCAGAATCAGAGGTTTTAGCGGTAGAGTCCGAAGGCGTTGTATGGCCTGCAGGCCCTCCGCAGCCGGACAGACCTATGATAACGATCGCGGAAAAACAAAACAAGCAAGCGTAAGCTAGTTTTTTCATGTCAGATGATTTTGTTAGTCAAGCATTGAAATTAAGGCTTTTCAGGAGGTCAGGTACGCTAAAGCTTTTAGGTTTAATTTAGCTATATGAAGTATTTGTTGCTGTTATTGCTGTTGGGGGCGGCTGATTTATTGTCGCCTGTATGTGCCATGCACAGACAAGACGGGAGGATATCCATACGGATTTTGTGCTGTACAACCGGCGGGTAACGCTGGAGAAAGATTTGCGGGAGCGGATCGTCGGCAAACATTTTTCCGTCCCGCTGGACAGCAATTCAGAGGATGGATATATGTCGGGCTGCTGGGCCGTCTCCCAGTTTCTGTTTAATGGTCCGGAGGTGCTGGAAGGCTTTGGGCATCTTTTCGCGGGATATGATTCGCTGACCTATGATACCCGGCGGGCTTTGCTGGAAGCGGTGTATGCGGTTGCGCCCGCACAGTATGTTTCCGATGTCGGCAGGGTATTGGGACAGGGAAACGGATGCGCGGGTTGTTGCCTTGTGTGCGGTGTATCTGTACCGGCAGGATACGAGTACGGAGAGGGCCCAATGAGCTGAAGATCCGGCTGGTGGAAAAGTTTCCGGAAGATACCCTGCCGGTTTTGCAGGAGCTTTCGACTTATTTAAGCTATCCTACCGCTAATCTACGGGAGAACATTGCCGGATATCGGGGAGCTCTTGCGCTACCGGCGGGGTGACGGGCAGAAGGTGATCTATTCCTTCCAGCGCGGGACAGGGATTATGCCGGAATGGCGATAGTACAGAACGCAGATGGCAGTTCGTACGGGATGGACAGGACGTCTGCAGGTTTTCCAGCAGCTGGCAAGATCGGGTCCCGATCTGCCCTATTTTATAACGAACGGGAATACGCCACAGGGTATTTACAGCATACAGGGTACGGATGTATCGAGGACAAATTTTATCGGGCCGACGCCAAATCTGCAATTGCTGCTGCCTTTCGAGGGCCAGTGGAGAAAGTATTTTCATGACAGCTCGCTGGTGAGTCCCGGGACCGTGGCCGCTATCATGGTACATACACCGGAGGCCAGGGATGAGATGAGCATGGATTCGCTGGCTTTATACCGGCAGCTCCTGCCACCGGGGTGGAGGTCCTATGCCCCGATGATGGAGGCCTGGGCAGCAGGACGCATCGGACGGACGGAGATCATAGCACATGGGACGACGATCGACCCCGAATATTTAAGGGAAAGCCGTTTTATCCCCTGACACCTACCATGGGATGCTTGTGTGCCAAAGAGTTATGGAATCCGACAACCGGGCATTTGCTGGTGAGCGAACAGAATAACCTCGTGAATGCCTTCCTGTCCACACCGGGCAGGAAGGGGTGGCTGTTTGTTTTTAATTTAGACGATCAGCACAGGCCGGTGACCCGGGAGGATGTGGAGGCGCTGATAAAACAAAATAAAAACCCCGACCTGCCGGTCGGGGTTGATCTTGTAATATTTGCTGTCCTTAGAAGGGCAGATCGTCGATAGGCTCGTTGATCTCACCGGCTGAGGGTACCCTTGATGGGCCGGCCTGGGAAGCATAACCTCCTTCGGAACCGGAACCGCCGGAATAACCGCCGCCGCCTTCGCCCCTGCTGCCCAGCAACTGTACACTTTGTACCCGCAGAGTGAGGGATATCCCGGTGGTCCCGTCATTTTTGGGGTAGGTTCTTACTTCCGGAGTTCCTTCTGCGTATACTTGTGTTCCTTTTTTGAGATAAGGTGCAATACCGGTGCGATCAGTCCAGTAAGCACATTCCACCCATATCGTTTTATCCTTCTGGTTGCCCTGTGCATCGCGGAATTTCTCAGTGTGAGCCACGTTGAAATTGATCACGTTCTTTCCATTCACCGTATTGGTGACACAGTCCTTTCCCAGGTTGCCGATTACTTGAAGCTTAATCATAATGGTAAATTTGAGTAAAGGGGCAATTTACGGGATTTTCTAAATTGGCGTGAAGAGAAGTTTTCCTGAATTTTTCCCCCGGCATTACCCCCAACGGCTCAATGGGATCTACCAATGGCACCCCAGAGCCGTCAGGGACACGATCTGGTTAAGGCGACTGGCGGGGAAGCCGGATATTTGAGTGGGTCAGACCGGGGATTTACGGCAGGGAATTGACCGGGGGTTTGTTTAACTTTAACCGGGCCGGAAATCTTCTTTTCCATGAGATTACGTTGCACCATATTATTTGTCATATTGCTGACTGCGGGCGCTGGTACACGGGCCGGAGAAGGCGATTCTCTGGGAGTCCGGGCCGATATGCTGAAGAATGACCGGATAGATAGGATGGAGGGTCTGGCCATGAGCTACCTGCACCCGAACAGGGATTCAGCGGTGTATTATACCCGCATGGCGCTGGAAGAATCCCGAAAAGTGGGCTATCCGCATGGCATAGCCCTTGCCCTGGTCTGCCAGGCTGCGATGACAAATGATTTCATCCAGCAGGAGAAGCTGGCCCGTGAGGCGCTGTACTGGTTCGACCGGACACAGAACAAAGAATATAGGACAAGGGCGTATACTCAGCTGGGGTTTGCATTATATGCCCAGAGCCGGTTTGACGAAGCTAATCAATACCTTCAAAAGTCCTATGACCATGCCATCAGGGCCGGGGACTGCAAGGAGGCGATCTCGGTCCTGTCCATGATGGGATACGCCTACCAGGAAAGGGGAAACTACGAGCAGGCCTTCGACATCTCCCGTAAATGCCTGCAAATGGCCGGGGAGATAAAAGATGAAGGCCTGGTAAAAGGGGAATATTTCTCCTTGTCTAACCTGTTTATGCTAATAGAGGATTATGACGCTGCGCATAAGTATTATTGGATAGCCAGGGACATGGGTAATCCGGAGCCGTCGAAAAAACCGTGGATGGTCCTGAAATATTCTGAATTGCTGAGCAGGCAGCATAAATTCGACTCCGCTCTTTATTACCTGTCGACTGTAGATACCGTTCATACAGAACCTGCGCTAATGAGAAGTTACCTGGCAAGCAAAGGTGAATATTACCTGCTCCGGGAAAACTACCAGGAAGCTCTACCCTATTTTATCAAAAGCCTTTATTACCAGCGGCAGCTGAGTGATCGTAACCAGATGATGCGCTGTCTGCAGGACCTGTCCAGGACCTATGAAAAGCTAGGCCATGACGACGAAGCGTTCCGCTATGGGCGGAAAGGTCTTGCGATAGCGATGCATGCGGACGCGCGGCAATTCATCCGGATGGATGCCAGACCCTTTCCACCTTGTATGATAAGCAGGGACAGACTGATAGCGCCTATTTCTATTACCGGCGTTATATTTCCCTGAAGGAAAGCGTTCTTAATGACCAGGTGAAGGGCAAATTCGCCTCTTATGGGTTTGAGCAGCAGATCAAGTGGCTGAATCAGGAAAAAAGACTGCAGGATGTCTGTCTGCAACAGGAATGATGACCAAGAATATTCTTATCGGCGGTATCGTAATCCTTGCACTGTTTAGTTTTATTTACGTC
The DNA here is from genome assembly GCA_025461045.1 of Carex parvula. Taxonomy (NCBI): domain Eukaryota; kingdom Viridiplantae; phylum Streptophyta; class Magnoliopsida; order Poales; family Cyperaceae; genus Carex; species Carex parvula. Next base: position 10,140 of record JAJGRW010003378.1, read on the forward strand.
TGGAACATCCGGTTGAAACGAAAGAATGAGGCGCACCGGCGGCGGCGGGCCGAGAACGAGCTGGAGATCCAAAGACTGGAAGGCGAACGGGCAAAGGCGGCACTACAGCAGCGGGGCCAAGGAACTGGAGATCCAGGCGCTTCGGTCACAGATGAACCCGCATTTTATCTTTCAATTGCCGGAATGCTATCAATTACTTTATTCTGAGCCATGAAACGGAGGCGGCCTCGGATTACCTGACAAAGTTCTCCCGCCTGATGCGAATGATCATGAATCATTCCCGGCATTCGCTGATCACTTTGGCGAAGAAGTGGAAATATTGGAACTGTATCTTGGCATGTAGGTCCTGCGGTTTAAAAATGCATTCGACTATGAGATATCCATAGATGAGACCATTGACGCGGATGACGTGCGTATTCCGCCGCTGCTCTTGCAGCCCTTTGTCGAAATGCCATCTGGCACGGGCTGATGCACAAGGAGGAACGGGGGATTTTATCCATCGGGATGTTTATCGAAGGTGATACGCTCATCTGCACTATCCGGGACAATGGAGTAGGTCGCAAGCGGGCTGCACAGCTTAAGAGCAAGTCTGCGGAAAAACATAAATCCATGGGCTTGCAGATCACAGCGGAACG
>JAJGRW010003379.1:0-39248 GCA_025461045.1 Carex parvula
ATTACTTCAATCCAAGCATATTTGACCAATTTCACAGATTTCTAATAATACTAATCTTGAGTTAAGTCTTTTTCGTTCATTCTTTGGTTCATTGGAGCACATCCTTGATATGTGTAGCATTTGTGCATGCATTTTTGATATTTGTTGAAGCTTTATATCTTCATGAACCTGCATCATATCTCAAGACAAGAAACTGTAAAATTCAACAAATATATATTTTACAAATCTAGTCAAATAGACTAAGTGGATTATTGCATAGTCCAACCATTAGTGTTATTACTACTAGTATTACTACTATTGTTTATTATTATTATTATTATTATTTTTACTATTATTTTATTACTATCTATTTTGACCTTGTGATTCTGATTGGATTTCATTTATAGCCTACCTCAACTTGTTTGGGCAATGGCTTGGTTGTTGTTGAGCATATTTGTTAGTAACATTCATATATGTTTTGTAATTTTTGTTAGAATCTGTCTTCATCGAATAAAGATTATTCGCTCTCTATCCGTATCTATTTTGAGGTGAATTAATTTAATTTTAAATTTTTATATTTGTCTATGTTATTTACATCCAATCTGGAAAGAAATAACTGGAATTACAAAAATAAAATAAAAAAGTCAAAAGAAAAAGCTAGAAGTACAAATATTTAACGCCATCCGTTATATTCGCTTGAATTACAAAAGTTCAAAAGAAGGAAAAGAAAAGAAATTCAGCAAAAGCTGGAAAAGTTAATAAATACAAAAGAATTATAAAGCAATTTAGAATCAATAAAGAAGCTGGAAAACTGATACATATATGTAAAGGCGTTGTATTCCTCTCAACAAACTGACATCTATAAAAGATTGATAATTGGTGCTTTTTTCACTGTGAAATCTGGCCTTTGCTCTTACTATTTACTAACAGTATAACACTGATTCTTTGCAACATAGGTGGTGCAACATAAAATTATTTTATGCCTGTTAATTACTCAATTAGATTTAAATAATAAATCTATTTAACTAGTTCAATCCCAAAAAAATTAATTTTTTAAACCAATTTAGATAAGGCTAACATAAAGATTTGTTCATTGCATTTGACACAACTCTAGTAGAAAGTAGAAACCTCAAACTGCAATATGCCAAATTAGAAAACCCAAATTCTACTTCGCTTGTGCCACATAAGTTGGTGTTTTTAATATAAAATAAACCTTATAGGTTTCCTATGTGTCCTTTATGGCGAGGAAGAGTATCTTTGTCTACTAATCTTTTCACTAAATTGCGGAACTACCCCTATAAAGCAAGCATAATGTGCTAAATATTAGAGGCAAGCAATAAAAAAGTAAAAATGTCCTTGTCAACGTTAGCAGCTTAGCTTGTGCAAACAAAGTAGTAGAAGGAAAAACTAGACAGGGGAGGGAAACCGACATTTTTATTTTACCCCAAAAAAATAATATTTTAATATAAATAACCAGGTTTTTTTTTAAATTTTTTTTCTACCCAAACCGCTAGATTTCCTAGCGGTTCGAATTTTAATTCGGACCGCTAGGATTCCTAGCGGTCCGAATTAAAAATTCAAACCGCTAGGAAACCTAGCGGTCCGAATTAAAAATTCGAACCGCTAGGAAATCTAGCGGTTTGGGTCTCTTTTTTTTTATAAATACCAGGGGCTCTGCGTGATAAATCAGTGAGGAAGAGTGAAGGGCTCTGGAGGGCTGAAGAGGAGGGCTGAAGGGAGGGAGGAAGAGGAGTTCTGAAGGAAGAGACGGAGAGTCTGCTGTCAGGTAATTTTTTTTTATATACGTATTTACTGTTAATTACATACGTATTTACTGTCAATCACATACGTATTTACTGTTTATATACGTATTTACTGTTTACTACTGTTCACATACGTATTTACATACGTATTTACTGTTCACATTTACTGTTTACATACGTATTTACTGTTCACATACGTATTTACTGTTCACATTTACTGTTACATACGTATTTACTGTTTACATACGTATTTACTGTTCACATACGTATTACTGTTCACATACGTATTTACTGTTCACATTACTGTTCACATACGTATTTACTGTTCACATTTACTGTTCACATACGTATTTACTGTTCACATTTACTGTTCACATACGTATTTACTGTTCACTTACTGTTCACATACGTTTACTGTTCACAACTGTTCACAATTGAAATCAGTAAACTGACCAAATATTTGTTATTTATGAATGTAGTTTATTGGCCATGTCTATTGCAATTTCAATACATTTTGGAGGAAAGTTCATAACTGACCAGTATGGAGTACGTTACTCCAAGCCTGCAGCAAATACGTTGGGTTGATGAAAATTTCTCATTTGAGCAGTTGCAATCGCTTATTTATGAAGCGAGCGGCTACAATAGGAATCGTTGCCAATTACAAATTCAGGCCCGAATGGTCCACGCAGGAAAGTATGTCAAAATCACACTGGGAGATAACGGGGCATTGAGAGGTCTAATAGCGCAGGTTTTGAGGTCTGGCGAATCATTGTTGGAAGTTTTTGCACGCAGAATTCGCGAAGAGTCAGGGGCCGGAAGTTCAGGCCAAAATTCGGCTGCCCAACATTATCAAGAAGATAATGAACCACACACTCCTTTTATCGTAATGCCTGTAGCAGAACCGGAACAAGAAATATACAATAATTCACCCCAATCTCCAGCTTTTATCCCACCTGTATCCATGTATGACGGTCCTTCATCCTTACCTGGGCCTGAACCAAATCCTCACCCCAGACCGCCACCAGTACAGGAAGATCCAAACGAGTCGGAATTTGAATTTATAAACGAGATACCGGAGGAGAATCTGCAAACTGGGGATGAATTGGGGGAAGAAGAATGTGACATTAATGATGAAGGAGATGAAGAAGATGAAGAAGATGAAGAAGAAAGAATACACACAGCCCACTGTGAGGCAGAATAGAGAGAATATGCCGTTGGGTGGCCGCTGAGACTCACCCTTTTGTAAACTTCAATGACACATCTGCTTTCCGAGAAGCAGATATTTCTTACTATGGTCGTCGGGTTGAGTACAGGAGTGAGCTCGCAAAAGGCCAATACTTCGTAAGTAAAAAGCAACTGACGAAAAAGATCAGAGAGTACCATGTTGACAAGAACAAGGAGATATATACGAAGAGAAGTGACACATCCCGGCTGGAATATAGATGCAGCACTCCGGGTTGTCGTTTCAAACTGAAGGCAAGAGCAACAAATGCCGGAGATACATGGATGATAACTGAGCAAGACACGCCTCACACATGCGAATCTGAGTTTGAAAGGTCGGACCATGCACAACTCACGGCATCAATTATCGCAGACCTCATCGAGAGCGGCATTAAGGAAGACCCCACTATGAGCCTCCGGAGTGTGGCACACTGCGTGAGGGTTAGGTTTGGCAGTATAACCCCGAAGTACAACAAACTTTGGAGAGGTCGTGAGCTTGCAGTTGCCCGGCAATTTGGGAGTTGGGAAGAGTCGTACAATTTTATGAAACTATTGCTTAACGGGATATGTTACACGAATCCCGGCTCAAAATACCAATTTCTGACAAGTCCGAGCATCGATAAAAATACAGGACTGGTCAAAGAAGGTGTTCAGCAATTCAGGGCCGTGGCATGGGCTTACGGACCATGCATTACCGCATTTGATTACTTAAGGCCGGTGATCAGTATAGATGCAGCCTTCCTTTCTGGGCGGTATGAGGGCAGACTTTTGATGGCTTGCGCCTATGATGCCGATAACCAATTGCTGCCTCTAGCATTTGCAATTGTACATACGGAGAATGAAGAGAACTGGGGTTTTTTCTTACACTGGCTTAGGATTAATGTGATTGGTGTGAATAGATTCGTATGTGTTATATCGGACCAACACAAGGGTATCAAAGCTGCATTGAAACCTGAATACGGATGGGATAGGGATAATTTTGTGCACAGGTATTGTATCCAACATGTTGCAGATAACCTGGTCCAGGCGTGTGGGAAGGACAAATGGTACGGAACTAGGTTCAAACAAGGAGCCAGGAAGAAGAAGCCAAGAAGGCTGAAAGAGATGTTCGAAGATTTTTGCTCGGTATGTCTAATATTGTCTAATTTATATCATTTTTGTTTCTTTTAGATGCATTTTGTCTAATTTTGCTTTGTTCTATTGCAGCAAAATCCGACGTGTAATGCTTTTCTGAGGAGAGTGGGCAAAGTACGTCCTGATGATGTCATGGAGCCGTCAAATTTTGAAAAAATTTCCAGACCTGTGATGGAGGGTACCGATTTGGTATCATGACAACAAACGGCTCTGAGTCCCTGAACGCTGTCTTCAAGGATAGCCGAATGTTGCCCGTGGCGGCACTTGTAGAGGAGACATTCGCCAAGTGCAACAGGTGGTTTGTTCAACGGCGAGAGGCAGCGACGGAGCAAAGCAATGCAGAACAGCCTTTTTCCAAACGGGTACATGTTAAGCTCGCCAAACGGTGGGAGAAAGCTACAAAAATGGATGTCATCCCATACTCGCACGGCGAAGGTAATTACCAAGTCACGGGCCCAAATGAATATGTTCCAGTGGTCCAAATGCAGGATGGAACTATGTCAATTATTCATAGAAGGTTCCAGTATATCGTGACAGTCGGGCCAGAGAGAAAAGTGGAATGTACATGCAGAGGTATCCAATTAACTGGGATTCCGTGCTCTCATGTGTTACGTTTTGTCGTAATAGAACTGGTCACCCAACCTATTTGTTGCCCACTGGTATAGGGTGGACTACCTTCTGAGTACTTTGAATGCACTGTTGTTTCCTTACGGCAATCCTGAAGATTGGCCTGCAACCTACCCCTAAAATTGAGCCAAACAGGATTGGTACGGCGTGGTGAGAGAAAACACATCCGCAAGATATGTACCATGGATGAAATGCAAGGTAGGCGACGGGGGGCAACCGTCCTCGCCGTTCCACTTCTGACAAGCAGAGGCGAGGTATGTCACAGTCATATCCTAATGTATTTTCGGTTCCAATGTTAAATAGCTTACTAACTAACATATTTGGGCTGCAGAGGCTCATAACGCAGCAAATGTAGCAGAGAATGAGCGAGTTATGGCAGAGGCAAGTGGATCGCAAGGGCTACGGCGAAGCACAGCCAGAAGCCGTACGCAGACCGTGAAAATGCAAATATGATGTTTAGGGAGGCAATGGGAGAAGTACGGGCAGGAGGGGAGTTCATTGGAATGCAAGGCCTTCAGGTACTACCCAGCGAAGAAGGAGCACAACTCAAGCAGGTAGGAGGAGCACATCTGGCGCAAGGCCATCCGATACAGCACACCAGCAAGAAGAAGGAGTGCAACCAGCTAGAAGGAGCACATCTGGTACAGCTAACGAAGCGCAAGCAGGACCGTCCGGTACAGCTAACCGGCAAGACGAAACAGGGCAACAAGATAGAAGGAGCACATCGTCATGGGGAACTGGTTGGCTCAGGGGATTAAATTTTAGAAAGAGTCGTAGGAATTACTTTATTTTCTGAAGAATTTTTACTTTGAGGTTTGTACGAACTTTATTTGTATGTATTTTATTATGTTGCAGTTGAGGATTTATTTTATTACTTTGAGGTTTGTATGAACTTTATTTGTATGAACTTTATTTGTATGTATTTTACTTTGTAGACGAGGAGGATGGACAGTAACAATCGAGGAAAGGGCGAGGAAAAGAAATGCAATTGGGGCTGCGGAAGGAAGAGAAAGGACTGTCCAATTTGGTCTAGGAAATGTGTGCAAGGATCTGCTGATGATTGTCGTACAAATGACATATCTGATGATGATTTTGTAGAAAACCCCTACGGCTATGGATTGGGAAAAAAAAAAAGATGATGTACAGACGCCTGAGACGAAGAGTAAGGCTAAGACTAAGGCTAAGACTCAGGCTAGCACGTCGTCTGTTGTTACCGAGCCGTCATCGTCAACCTCGGACGATGATTTTGTTCCATGTACGTTCAAGACCGGTAAGACGAAATAGTATGTTGTATGATCGTTTGAAACAGATATTAAGTTTGTATTTTATATTTTGGATGTTATTTCTGGATGTTATTTATATTAATTTTGAAATAGTATGTTGTATGATCGTCAATGGATGTTATTTCTTTTTGTTGTACGAAACATAACGAAACATAAATAAACTACACTACAAAAAAATAGAACATAATAAAACATAATAGAAAAAAAATAGAACATAATAAAACATAGAACATAATAAAACATAACGAAACTACACTACACTAAAACTACCAAACTAAACTAAACTAAACTACAAAAAATAAAACATAACAAAATATACCCTCTATCCATCGTACTCCGAAGGGGAGAATCGGTGAGGTGGTCTACCCCTGTTCTCTCTACTGAATATGCGCTCATGCCAATCCTCCCACTGAGGCTGTCCTGCCTGCACGGCGCGAGCTGGTGTAATATGATCCTCGAGGCTGTCCTGCTGCTCATCGTAAGTGCTGTATCCCATGGATCCGAGGCCACGTCGGTAGCTGGCGGTGGCGTGGGAGTATGGAATATGGATGTCACAAACTGTGACTCATAATCAGCCTGAGTCCGGCTACCAGAGGCCTCCCAATCGTGAGCCATCTCTGGATACGGCTGACGCGGTGGCGGTGAGGCGGCTGTGTCGGCATATATGTCTGCAAGGCTAAAACTCATCCGGTCATCCTGCATCTCTGGAGACTCATGATGCTCAGGCTGTGTCGGCATGTATGCAGACCCTGCAAGGATAGCACAAATTTAGTAAATTTTAATTATCTTTGATTACAGTAAAAGCATAAATAAAATAAAGAATCACATACCGGGGGAAGAACTGGACGACCTTGCTCGTCACGGTAGGTGTGCCAACCGGCCATGTGCAGTACCCAACGATGATAATCCCACTCTGGCTGCTCTGATGGCTCCGGTGGCATCTCACTGTTCATAACAGCTGGCGCGTCAGGCTCGTCCGGCTGTACTGCGCGCCAATCAATATTCTCTCCGGCGTCTCGTAACATGGTGACCAGCTTTGCCTCCTGGCCGTAGTCCGCAATGCATGGGGCAACCAAGTTCAACATCGCGTGCCCGACCGCTCTGTAGCCACGTTTTCCAAGACAAACGACTGAACGCGCGGCACCTTTAAGCGCTAACAGCAGCTACAAAAAAAACGTTAGAAAAAATTAAAGTTATGATAAAAGGTTCATAACGCATAAAAATGTGTTGTTTAGATGCATTACCTGGCGAGCACCTTTCCGGCCAGTAGGGGTATAACCATCGTCTTCGAATATCTGTGAGCGAAGAAACTCGCCGTAATCTCCCTCTATATACACCGAAGCCATGCCGACCCGCAGGTACCAAGCCTGATATCTCAATAGGGGATCTCCCTGGAACTGCATCGTATCAATCTCCGGCATCTGCCATAAGTGGGCACTCATATCGCCCGCCGTGATGTAGTACTCCGAGTGATGCTCACTCCAATCTCTATCCCAGTGATTACCGTGTGTTATCCTGTAATTCATATGTCAGTTGCAATTTAAAGACAAGAAATAATGTTAAGTACAAAATGCTAAAAAGAACATAACTTACCCGTGTAGCCTCATGATCACAGATCTCGGGACGTCTGGATCTGCGGGGATGAGTGGAGAAAAATGAAACTGACGGAGCACCCGGTCTGGATAGTGGTGCTCCACTATCCAGAAGCACACCAGCGGTCCCCTGTAGAGCCACATCTCCTGATCATCCTCTACAATCTGCGGCAGCCTCCCCTCAGTGTATAGCTCATGGTACGGAGTCCAGCGCACCTGCGTCTCACCCAGACTCTGAATCTGAGATCGGACCGTCCTGATACCTGCTGTCTTCTCGTGAGGGTTGTCCTTGTACTCATGATGTCCGTACCATCTCATGCCGAATGCCAGCCGATTTCCATTTTCGGGCTCTCCCCATGGATCCTCGTTCGGCTGAGGTACCCCACCGGTAGCCGTGACCACGACCAATGCTGCAGAAGCAGTACTGGCCCGTAGATTTGCTTAGTTTTCCGCTATATTTTCAAGAATACCAGCCGTCAGGGACAAGTTAAATAATTAAAATAAGACAACAAGTGCATGACAAGGTAGGTAATTAAAATAAGACATAAATAACATACTGACCTTGCAACCGTGGCACAAGTTGGAGTAGAGATGTGCTAGGACGGCCCCACCCCAGTTGTACCGGACGCTCGACGGCTGAAGGTCTCGCAGCAGCTCTAGATACATCATCGGGATGGTATCACCACTAGAATCAGCAAACATGACAGAACCAAATAGGTCCATCACGAATCCCCGTGTGTATCTGTAATATCAAAATTATAGAGCAACTCATTTTTCCGCATGAAACAGAGTACAAAATAAATGTAATACAAATAGTTTGTATGAGTACCTCTGAATCTCGATCGGAGTGGAATCGCTACCTAGACCTCTCGCAAACATAAGTCGCAGCTTCGTCTTGTCCAGACAGTACTTGGACTTCCCCCCGTTGCTGCGTATATCTGGCTCCGCTCCCAACAACTCAGCGAGCATGTAATTAATCGTCGTGCCATCTGGATCTGTGGGGTCAGATATGCCACCAACGGGCACGCCCTGGATAGGCAAACCCCAGAGAGCGCTAACGTCCTGGAGAGTCACTGTCATCTCTCCAAAAGGTAAGTGGAACGTGTGCGTCTCGGGGCGCCATCGCTCCACTAGTCCTGCAATCAGGGACGCGTTGATGGACTTAGCCTCCGACTGTAGAATATCGACCAAATGCTGCACCCCCAAATTTTGCAGATACGCCTCCATCATCGGGAAGTACTGCATGTCCGGATACCGACCCCTGGCATTTATAATTGCCTCACTCTGCGTTCAAAAAAGTGAACAACATGAAAACCTAAAATACAAAAATTCAACAAAATCCAAACTTTAAAAAAAAAAAAGTAATCAAGTACCTCTTTAGATGCCTCTGAGACTCGGTGCTCACCGTGAGGCATCCATAATAAAGGACTGAAATGATGCTGGCTGTCAGTGGGAATGGGCTCATCAACCGGGTCGGCTGCGGGTGGTCTCCTAGGCCGTCCCCTAGCCATCCTACGTTAAAAAAAATTCATTCCCTAATTAGTTCAACCACAATAAAGAATATATAAAGCTATATATCAAGCAATTTCCATCAAATTATTTTGCAATATGGTCCCTGCCAGTTCAACATTCTGGTTATCATACTTAATTAATTAATTAACTAGGGTTCGAATCTAATTATTAATTTACTTACTTAAATCATTTGTTATATTTTAATTTGAAGATAAATTGCTTATCTACTTAAAATATACTCTACGTAATTTAAATTGTTATTATTTGATCCCTAACTATTTACGTGTAATATAAAGGTGTTTCTTAATTAATTTAGCTACACGTAATGTAAATCTCAAGTACTTAACTTAATAAATGTTAGGACTTTAATTATACTATTTCTAAAGTCGTACAAATTTATCTTAATAATTTGCACAAGTTGATTAATTTAAAACTACAAAATAATACATGATTATCTAATTATCCTATTAACTAAATTTTTGCAATCGTAATGATTCGAAAATATTAATATGTTGTTAATTAATTGTCTTCCATTAATTAACAACATATTTTAATTGTAAGTCATTTTCAGGTCCATAAATGACACGTTTATTTAATTTCATATAAAATGGGTGTGCGCCAACAGATGGCGTTATAATAAACAATAGTAGCAAAGGATGAAGTTTCTCCTATGCACACTGATTTTACAAGGATAGGACAAATTGTTCAGTGAACACGTTCAGCGAGAGACAAGGCTGTAGCCCTTGAATTAAGGGATGCGAGAAAAAATGGAAATGGAATTAGTAACGATGATAATTGAAAGGAACGAAATGGAGAAAAAAAAAACAGCAACGATAAATAATATACAGGATCAAGTATAACAGAGAAGAAACATCTGGTAGTATAACTGCAGTCTACAGCTACTCACGATTAATAATTTTCATTAACAGCTCAAAACAATCATGTTTATTCTGTAAGCCTACCATATGGCAGGACATCAAATTGTTTGTTTATTTCAGGAAAACAAGTTTCAACTCAAATCCAAGCTACTTGTACTAATTTATTATTGTACCAAGATTTAAAGCGACTAGGGCATTACACAAATTGCTTGCTAATAATCAGGAAAATAAGGAGATATGTAGAGAATTATACGGGCACTAAATTTATCCCAAAATTTCAGCTTAAAAGCACCAAATAAATTACCAACTACAAACAGTGCATCATATCACAAGATCTAATTCCACAAGATCTAATTAAAATTTCTACTTACTTTATAATTTCTAATTACTAAATTTAAAACATCTAATTACTTAACTACTTAATTAAAATTCTAAATTAATTTACCAAGTCATGGCCAATATACAATTCGGCTGAAGCCCAATTATTCAAAAATCACCAATTTGCATTTTAGTCCCTTATTCTTTTAATTTACACAATGGCCTAATTTTTATACAAAATTCCTCAAACAATTCAACAAATATCACGATAAGGTCCCTGTCAATTCAAAGTCAGTACCGGATTGCAGTACCGGTCGGTACCGGGGTAAGGAAACAAGAAATGGTGCAGTACCTGTCCTTAACGGGTCGGGTCGGGTGAAGAGGCGGAGGGGCGGATCGACGGCCTAGGAGGGGCGGCGAGGCGGAGGGGCGGAGGGGCGGAGGGTCGGAGGGGCGGAGGCGGCCTTCTTTCTTTTTTCCTTTTTTCTGGCGGAGCCGAAAATTCGGTTTTTTCTTTGTTCGGGCGAAGAGGCGACAGAGAAAGAGAGGAAGGGATCACGGGCGACGCTTTGGTTTGAATTAAAAGTTCGGACCGCTAGGAATCCTAGCGGTCCGAATAAAGAATTCGGGCCGCTAGGAATCCTAGCGGTCCGAATAAAGAATTCGGGCCGCTAGGAATCCTAGCGGTTTGGGTAGAAATAAAAATATTTTAAAAACCTGGTTATTTATATTAAAATATATTTTTTTTTGGGTAAAAATAAAAATCACGGCTCCATGTGTGTTTGACATTATTCATAGTTGGAATGTCCGACTTTGTCTCTTTTTATACCTTTTGTGTTAAGTAATTCTATTTTTATTTTTTACTTGACGGTGTATACTAAAATATTTAAATTTAAATCGTCAGATGGTTATAGTTTGATTATGTCAATTTATAATCCAACAAGCAGAAAGAAATCTTACTAATACACCCCAACTATAATACTATTAATTTGAAGTTTCTTTTGGGACGGCGACATATAACAATTATAGCACTATTTGAAGTATGTGATGAAATTAAATCTTTGTTTGGACGTTGCAATTTTCTTTTCTTTTCGGGCATGTTCTTCAATGGGAATTTTCTTGGGAATGAAAATATCAATATGTGAATTCACAAATTTTTTTAATCTATGAAATTTTTTTGAATATAGGTGTTCAGCAAATACATGGAAAATTTGTTGAAAAGGGTGATGCTGCTTGGAGTGTGAACATTAATTTAGAAATCGATCCAAATGATACTGCAGATGTACCGAATGGAGATGAAGAGTATGGCGAAGATGTCGAAAGAATTAACAATCAATGTCAAGCCCGAAATGAAAAAAGAGATAAAATAACTACGCTTATGTGGCATGATTATGTTAGTCATCAAATAGGAACTTAACTTAAAAATTAGTCTCGTGTTTTATTCAATTAAAAATTCTTGTACTTTTTTATTTTTTTATTTTTAGTTTTGTATAAATTATGTTTTGTTTAATTATTATTCTCATGTTGAAATGCTAGTTAAAATAATTATTTTTAGTTTTGTCACGCTGTGCACATAATCTCTTTTCTCACTTCCTCACCAGCTCAGCATTTGAGAAATAAAAAGGAACTGAGTAGATATTTTTTTTCAGCTTCGATCTATTATAGAACAGGAAAGTTAACCACATAGTTTTTTAGTAAAGATTAGAGGTCAAGCGCAACTATTTAATATCCACAAAGAATTATCTTTTCTGGACTTCGAACATGCGATCTCCCACACAAAAAATATTGTCATTGCTACTAGATCAAAGGTTGATTAGATACCCACATGGTTTTAGAGGAATATATATATATATGTATATATATATATTGAAGCCTCTCAACACTTTGTAAGAAGAAATAGGATAAATTCATTTTTCTTAAGAATTCCCAAGGAACGCTTCAGCCCGAACATGCTCTCTTATTTCAAGACTATAGAATGGTATTATTCGATCGGTGTATTAATTTGGGCATTTTAGTTCTAATTTAATTCCTTTTTCCGCAATGTAATTTTCCAATATTTACTAAAACCTTTATCAATAAACATTCGACCATTGTTTGCAAACTAAATGGATCTTCTGTCAAATTAAATGTGTTTACTTTTAATTATTTAGAAAATCAATTGTCCGAATTGTTTGTCTATATATTGGTCCATGGACGGAGTCAGATTTTCACTATGAAGATCAAATATATATACAGGTCAATCAAATAAAACTTTCTTGTGAAACTGAAAATTAATTTTACAATTACTTGACATTTATTTACTCAAAATTATATAAGAAACATACATAAATATACAAATTAAAAAAAAAAAACAATTGATCGTTGATCCTCATACCTCCTTACATCCACCACTGTATAGGTCCTAACCACAATTTGGGAATAACCAAAGTCTTGACAACATCCACCACTGTATAGGTCCCTACCACAAATTGGGAATAACCAAAATCTTGACAGTGAAGCATGAATATAAAATACCTAAGGTCTCCATCTCTTGAGAGTTAGTACAAACTTTTTCTTCTTAAATGCTCCTTCATTGCTAAGCTTGACTTGCTGGCCAAGTCTAGAAATTCTTTCGAGCACCTTGAGTAAACAGAGTCAAATTAAATATATTCTCAAAATATACCTTTTTTTTTTTATAGAGACAACAAACATTATTTTGTTTTGTGCATTAAAACCCTAAAATTTGACATTATATTAGAAAAGTATAATTCTAACTGGAAAAAATATTTATCGCAGACAAATAAAATATTTATATAAAATTATGATGATATTCAAAAAGTCTTGAATTCAAATACTAATAAATTAAGAAACTCTTACTTATAAATTAAGCCTTCTTAGTATTTTATTTGTCGTCTTCAATCTTTAATAAGAAGTTAGTTTCTGAATATATGCTAACGGCCATAATTACTTCTATAAAAAGGATTAAATTTTCTTTTCTTTCTCTTTAGAACAAACTAGAAATCATGAGAGACTTACCACCTCATAAATCACTCACAAAAACTATGACAATATTTTTTTTTTAAGGCAAATTCTAATTTAAACTTACTTTTTTTCTAGAACGGAGGAGGTCTAATGGATTTCAGGATCATACGATTTGCTTTAAGATCCGTGCATACGAAAATTGATTCAAACTTGATGAAGCCAAAACATATAGCGAAAATCACTATCTTTTCTTGCAGAAAATTGCCAAAAGCAAATGTAAAGTAGCCATTTTTCCAATTTATTTACCGCAAACATGTTTTTAGGCTATTTTGGCAGGTTTGGAGAAAGTTGCGTATTTAGGCCAAAAACGAGGCAAAAGTGTCATATTTAGGTGATTTATGGAGATAGCACGAAATCAGGGTATCACATGGAGCATGCAACACCTCACACTAAGTGCACAACATGTAAAATCGCGAAATTACAGCAAAATCCGCTAAGTCAGGAAGTCGTGCAGGGTTCCCCTATGCCGCATGTGACATGAATCTATGCCGCACAATCCGTGGATTGTTTTGATTATGATCAAATATCCACCGTTGATGCTAATTTCGACAGAATTCTTCTAGAAGGATGTGATTGCTTCAGAGCTAAGTTATCTTTGCTATTTATGGGTCCATCTACTAAACTTGGAGTGCAATCCAAGTTTTCACCTTCTCCACTATTCCAGCACTCCACCTCTTTTTTAGGAAGGCTATAAATATCCCTCTTGTAATTGATTTCAGTGTGCGTGTTTAATTGTGTTAAGTTCATAAAATAGAGATTAGCAATCCTCATTGCTAGGTTAGGTTAGAGATCGAGTTATTTAGAGAGAGAATGGTAGTCATTGGAAGCCAAGCAAGAGAAGAAGACGTCATCCAAGGGGGCATAGGTTCATCCAACTTCAATTGGGTTGTAATTTATGTTATCTTTACTTTATTTCTTTTATTTTGCTATGGCCATGATAAACTAAACTTCTCATCTCTAAGATAAGGGTTGTAATCGAATTCTTAATTTGAGTTTGCTTTATTATTTGAATCATTTTTATTAAGTTCTTGCATACATAGTTCTGTCTACTATATGCCAATGTCATCGACATATCAATAGGTATAAAGTCATTGCACTCCGGTGTGAGTGGGATAATGCATGTAAGTACTTCTAACACTTTGGGTAATGAGACTTTGCAGCGGTTCAAAGACTTATAAAGTAATACTAATATTTAGCAAATCAAAATTTTATATAAATACTAAATACATTTAATCACAATTAAAAAGTATTGATATTTAACAAATCAAAGTATTAACTAATTCCAAATTAACTCCAGTTGTACCCACAAAAATTTCTCAATACCCAAAATTTAATAAAATTAAAAATGATGTCATCAAGGCCATCACCACCAACGCAAAAACCCTATCTGATTTGTGGGCCCACGAAGTACTCCCGGTACTAACTGTACCTTAATTTGGTAGTTGTTTCTTTCTCTGAGGACAAGTGTACGTAGTTACATAGACTCGGTCTGACAATTCGGTAAACGTCCTTAGCTTGCTATTATTTTTTTACAAGTTGTGCCTTTCACAAGCTGTGCCGAGTTGTTAGAGGTGGAGTTACATTGCACTCGAACTTGCACTTGCAACAGAGACGGAGTAATTAAAAAAAAACTATTCTACTACCTAATTAAAAAAATATTCAGGAAACATACTAATATATAAATTTTAAAATCCAAAGTTACTAAAGAAAAAGTTAGAAATTAAAGACTACGAAAATCAGAGACGGAGCCAGACTTTCGAACTATGGTTGTCAAATATATATGAAGGTCAATCATATAAAATTTGCGTGCGGAAAATGGAATCAATTTTACAGTTTCTTGACATTTTACTATAAATTATATAAAAAATCATACATAAAAAGAAAAATAAAAAAAAATGGGGCTCAATTGACCCCATACCTCCTCTTTACCTCTGCCCCTAATTAAAAAAGAATGCTAACTTTTTGTACAATCTAAGATAAATTTGTTATATTATGGAATTAATTTCAAAATGTATCTAATTCAATTTAATTTGTAATAATTCAATCGAAACTTAATAAATTGTCACTACTTTTCTTATATTCAGCCAAATCATCTTTTGTCAACAACTGATTCTGAATTTAAAAAGAGATGGTACAAGATTACTAAAATAAGCACGCAGGAACAACTCATAACCGATCCAACACCAGTCAAACTTTGTAATACTCGCCGAAGAAAAAGAGTACAATTCGCGTTAATACTGCTGACACGTGTTATGTGTTGATTAGATATGTATATGCTGATTGTGTTTGCCTCATCTGACTGAAATTAGTTAGACTGTTAGGGTGCATTTAGGGGATTAAATAGAGGAGGACAAAATTATTATTCATAAAACAAATAGCAGCCTTTATCAATAGGAACATTGTCTACAGCCACACTTTCCTTCTAGACAAACTTTCCTTCTAGAGAAAGACAAAAACAAAAACAAAATAAACTAAACTTAGCAACAAAGAATCTATATTAATTTCTTGCGCAACAGCTTCTTCTTTCCAAGTTCAATCTTGACTCGATTATGTGTGACGCTACCATTTGGGTGGTGCGGTTATATTAATCGATGGAGCGTTGTTGTATTACTAAACCATTTGGGTGGTGGGGTTATATTAATCGAGCGCTGCTATATTAATCGGGTGCTGTTATTAATCTATTTGCTTCCCGATATTCCCCCTCTCTTGGTCTGATTCAATGTTTTTTCTTTAGCATACCAATGACCAATAAATCATGGACCCACTAACATTACGGGTCCGATTTAATGGTTTTTCCTTTAGCATACTGTTAATTTTAATGAAATAAAATTATGGTTCTGAAACTCAGAATCGGAATCAGGTGAATCGGCCGAGTTGACTCGGTAACTCAGATTTTTTTGGCAGAAACTTGTTTTGTAGCTAAAAAGTGGAAAAAAATTGATAAAAAAATAATTTGTAGAAAAACTATGTTAAGACAAAATATTACACTCAAATAATCCACTAATTAAATTATATAATGTAATACAAACATTACAAATAGAACACACTTTTTATTGCCAAAAGCTATGCCGAACTGGCTGGATCATCTCATCATCCTCTGTATTAAAATACGAATGAGGATATTGTTGTACAGAGTCAAAAAATGAAGACATTAATGTAGCGTCAAGTGAAGAATTATTAACATCCTCATATCCGACATATGGAATCAAAATCGGATAAATTGGCCGGAATCAGCAGAATCGGATCGGAAACTTGGATTTTTTTGACAGAAACTTGTTTTGTACTAAAAAAAACAGGAAAAAAATAGTATTTGAATAGTTAACAGTTTAAATATTAATAACACTCATAATAATTAAATTCGGATGGATAACAATTAAATATGTAGTGTAATTACTAAAAATATTAAAATTATCTAATTTTAATATAAAATAGACTATTTTATAAAATAATAATAAAAACGTGAATGATATTCACAAAAGAGAAATAAAATGTTTAATTTCTACATTTTTATATTTTCTTAACAATCAAATTTGTAATATAGTGCAATCCCATTCTTTATTTTAGTCAAAAAAATAAAATAAACAAACCACTGTGTATGGATCTCCTTCACTCTAGTTAAATATAAAAATATAAATAAAATAAACAAGTAAAGGCTTCGCAGGCTAGATACCTAGTAAGTCACTCAATCAAACAAGCACACTTTTGAGTCTTTGACTAAGTGTTTTGTTCAACAGACAAAACAGGAAAAAGAATAATTTCTTGGATCACGATATAAAATGAACAAGGTTTATCATGAACCACTAGAAATTCAAATTTTCTATAGTACAAAATTATACATCAAGTCTAGCCACAAAAATAACTGAAGATTCTTCCTCCTAACTCAGCCAGGGACTTGGCCCTTTCCAAATTTTTTTCGAGCACCATTTTCTTCTTCAAAAGATGCAAAATTGAACTTAAATCTCAAATCAATAACAATGATTTTCTTTCTCTCAACCTCAAGATACAACAGAAAGCTAAGGCGAGAAACCAAATCAGTCTAGGACAATGATTTTCACTGCCCATGTACTGACTCGAGTGAAACTCGGTTTGACTCGGCCTGAAAATTGGCTAACTTGGCTGAGTCAAGCACTGTTCAACGGAGTTTTGCTGAAAAACTCGCACGGGCGAGAGACTCAGGTGAAACTCAGATCGGACACGGTCGATACCGAGTTGACTCGGAATTGGCCGATTTTCCAAACCATGAATAAAACTAAAGAACACAACACTCCCATGAAGCTCCCTTCCCTTCCAATTTTATTTAATAGAAAATATTCTTGTATATCATACAATTCCCAATTACTTGGTTTTATAGAATAAATAGCAGTCTTTATCAATAGGAACATTGTCTCGAGCCACACTTTCCTTCCAGACAAACTTTCCTTCTAGATAAAGAGTTAAAGACAGAAACAAAAACAAAATAAACTAAACTTAGAAACAAAGGATCTGTATTAATTTCTTGCCCAACAGCTTCTTCTTTCCAAGTTCAATCTTGACTCGATTATGTGTGACGCTACCGTGTACACTTGTTTTGGTCAACACATACCAATGACCAATAATCAGGTACCCACTAACATTTCGGGTTCGGATTCTTTAACTTATCAGAATCCATATCAGTTAGATTCAAATTAAAATTCACGAAGTTCTACAATATATTAATATAGAATCAAATGATCGGACGGTCAGAATTCAAACTATAAGTTATTATAAGAAATCCGACTCGCTACAGCTACAACTTTTGAAATTCGTATCGTCTGCTTATCTCAAAATTGAGTTAATGCAAAATGAATTCAGATCATCCGATCAATGTTGACACAAATATTAACTGAACTCCATGCATTCTATTTCGGATCGGATTGGTCCGGATGCTGGTCGGACAGCCAAGATGCATTGCAGAGGATACGGATTCCAACTCTTGAGTCATAAAATCTTGTTAACTTATTTATCTTCTTTATTACACATTGAACTTCTCCCATGGAATTTTTTTTTAAATAAAACTAATTTTTGTGATTTTAGCGGAGTAAGCACCAAAAAATCTCTCCCATGCCTAGCTACGACCATCTTTTCTGTTGACTTCAATCCCTCTTATCACTCCATTAGGTAATCAACAGCTCCACTTAACATATAAAAAAAATAATTAAATCTAATTACCTACCCCTTTATAAACCTCTCCGTACTCTGATTCAAGTGGAATCAAATCCACCACACACTATCCTGAATAACAAACCATGGGAGGAAAGGATACAGAAGAGAAGAAAGAGGAGAGCAATGGAGCCGAGGGGAAGGTGCCCATATTCAAAATGCTCCAGTTCGCCGATGGCTATGACGTGCTGCTGATGGTGGTGGGGTCCATCGCAGCACTGGCTAATGGCATCTCTCAGCCCCTGTTGACCTTCATTATCGGCCAGGTGATCGATGCCTTCAGTGGTGCCACCTCGAGTGACGTTCTCAATCGAGTCAACACGGTATGTTCCTTGTAATGACTATTGCGTTATTGTATTTTTTTCATAGAAGGAAAAATTGGAATCGGGATCGGGATCGGTCTTTTGACCGTTGAATCGGAATCGGGTGAATCGGTCGGAATAGGCCGAATCGGATCGGAAATTCGGACTTTTTTGTCAAAAGCTTGTTTTACACTAAAAAATAGAAAAAATTGATAAAAATATAACGCTGCCCCCATGACTCGGAAGTGCGTATCCTCTGAGATATCTCATATTTTGCGTTACTGACGTGTCCGGTGCCTATTCGGGGATAGCGTAGGGGCCAGTATTATTTGAGCTTTGAGATATTCGAGCAGAACGTATTTGAATGGTTGAGATTTTCCAAAAAATCACGCAAAATATGAGATATCTCAGAGGATGCGAATTCATGGCGTGGCAAGTCTTGCAAGTCCCAGATTTTTGTTTCATGATTCGTTGGAGCAGGTTCTGTTTTGAATCACTGATCAGTAGACCCAACAAAAAGGAATCACTGTTTGAATCACTGAAGTTGTCTGGTTTAGAACTCCGTCGGGATTGCAGTGACTTGCAACGTTAACTGTATCAGAATATCTGATGCAGTTAATCCAGCCTCATTCTGGTATAATATTGGGTTTGTAGTGCGTGTACCTCAAGACCAGGTACACAGATATCTACAAAGAATAAACCACAGTAAATTCTGATAAAACTTTTTTTTTGTTTATTCCAAGCACCTTTTTTTAATTGTTTTCTAAACCGTCCTTGGAGCTGTGAAATTGACATATAGGAAGGTAAAGATGTTAACTTATTAATATTGAATTCGTAGGAGCTGTCACTAGTACAAAAAACTCCTTCACTGACTGTTCCAATACTCCTACACCGATTGTTATAGAGGCGTTAGTAAAGGCGCCGTAAGTATAGGTTACCTTTACAGACGGGTAAAAACCAATCAGTGTAGATTCTCAACACTGACGGTTTTTAAAAACAATCAGTGTTGGTGTTTAACACTGATGCTTTAAATACAGTCAGTGTTGGAGTTCAATACTGACGCTTTAAAAACAGTCAGTGTTGGTGTTCAACACTGACGCTTTAAAAACAGTCAGTGTTAGTGTTCAACATTGACGCTTTAAAAACTGTCAGGGTTGGTATTAAAAACGTCAGTATAGATATTAAAAACAGTCATTGTTAGCTTTATAACCGTCAGTGTTGATATAAAAAATTTGGCATGGTTCTGTTTGTATTTGGGCTAGCCTACATATTAAGTTAATTTTATCCAAGTTATATGAAAATTGAATCAAGTTCAATTATAAAATACATACATCAGGAAAACGTCAAATTGTGTAGTGACTATGTCTTGCATGTGTTTCATGACGTAAAATCCACACACCTTCCAACCTTCTTGCTTAAGGCTCTGAAATGTTCAATGTAAGTAAAAGCAAGCAATAAAAGAGAAAGAGGTTCTTCACCAATATGAAGTTTCACCTTAAGTAAATTTAAACACATTAAGTGGCGTATAGAGAAAATAGAATCACAGTTGCACCTGAATCAACATGCATTTCAATAATCAAAGAGTATATTTGGTTGCATGAGAATGACACAATTAGTTCACTGTTTACACTTCTACTACTTGCTTCTTTGATGGTAGCATGCTTTATTCAAAAATTCAAGCAATGAATTAATCCAAGTAAAATAGCCCCATCCAACGTATTTTCATCATATGGTGTGAGTTTGTAAAGGAATTTGAAAAAATCAAGTATCAAATTAAAATAGAGTGTACAAGTTCACCCCTTAATGAATTTTCACTCACATTCCTTTGATCTCTCCTTGTGCACTCCTCCAACCTCCACATAAGATTCAAAAATGCTGAAATTATTAAATGTCAACGAATTAATAAGTAATTACCATCAAATAGTACTTTGATTAATTATTAGTAAATGAAATTAGACTAAATGTAAGATTTATTGCTCACTCTTTAAAATGCCACATGATATCGTAATATGGTTCCTTTGGCGCTAGAGAATTGATAACATACACCATATTATCGCGCAAGACAAAACTAGAAGCACCCAGTGTTTACTACAATAATACATGGTAATAATCAATCTACATATGTCGTTAAAAGTATATAAACTACACAAATAGAAGTAACAACTTACAACTGAATGTATGGTGCAAGGATAAATTTCTTCTCCTGCATATTTTTCAACGACTCAAGCAAGTAGCTTGAAGCGACCTCCTTGTCAGTATCAAAAAGTAAATAAGATCATACTAGGGTTAAAAAAACCAACGTCAGCCTCGCGACCTAGATCGGTGACATGTCTTTTCATAAATCTGAAAATCATTACATAAATGTTGGAAATGAGTCAATTGTAAAATTAATCACTATTCTTATGAAGTTAAACAAACTCACATAACTCAGATGGATATTATTGAAACATCGAGCATGTCTTGCTTTATTAGATCCTTCAAGTCGTCAAAAGCTAAGTTGATTAACGTCGATTGAGGAAGTAACACACCCTCCTTAATTTTCAAGAGGAACTCATTCTTATCAGGCGGTTCTCTCATCACCCTCTCATGTATGGCTCTGAACTCAGGTCCCATTCGCTAACTTTTTCTTTGAAATAAGCGCCTTATGATGCATGGATTTTGCAACTTCATTAGATGCCGACTCGGGCATTGAATCATCTTGGTCTATATACTTGAACAAATAATAACTTGTTAAATAAAAATAATTGTGATACATGTAATGAGATATTGCTGATTAGGATTTTTTCTGTTGGTTCAGACATGGTTATTTTTTTTTGTTTTGCTGATTAGGGTTTTGTTTCTGATAAAACTGATGAAGAACATGCATCACTAGATTTGTTTTTGTTGATTCTTGATCTGATAAGAACAGATTCTACCCAATCTGGATTTTTCTGGCACAATTAAGAACATTTTTTTTCTAGATTTTTGTGGCACAGTTTTTTTCTAGTAAGAACAGTTTTGTTATATTATCAATTCTAATCCTTACATGTACAGTGGGCTACTAAATATATCGGAAATGAAAAATTAAATAAAAATATTATTTTACCTCATAAAAAACAATCGAATCTTTCAGCCGTTGAATGAAACTTCCCAAGGTGTCTTCGATTTTGACAAAATCCTTATTAATTTTAGTTGGGAGAGGAAACTTGAGATAGATTTTGTCAACAGCAGAATCCACCTGCACCTTCATGTGGTCCTCTAACAGAGACACACAGTGGATATGTTCTTCCTTCTTCCTCGGCCATACCCTAGCGTTCGCCATCTTGATGTGCTCCTCTCCAACTTTACAAGTGATATAGCAAGGTGAGATTACCTTGACATTTGACAAAAAAAAAAACCTAAGTTAGACAATGTAGTACATTTGTCAATTGAAGAAAACTTTTATGTTTTAGTTGTAAATAAAAGTATAAATACCTGAATCGAATCCAGAGGGCTTGTTGTAACTGCATTGGAATGTTGACTGCTGTGACGGAATCCCAGATTGTTTTGATCAGGCACAGCTTGTTGCATTTTGAGCTCAGCAAGTATTTCGGCCCGCATATCCCTTACTTGTTCAAGCATTTGCTCATTCGTTTGCTCCTTCATTTGCTCCTTCATCTCCTCCCTCATATTCGCATTACACTGTCTCTGTATCTCCTCCGCAAAAGCCTTCATATCGGCTTGCTTAAATCCCCTCTTTCTCGGAGCCCTAGGGGTATTAAAGACGTTTACTTATTAATATTCAATTTTAAAATGTCAAGTTGTCAACCTGCTTTATTCTGGAGAATCTTTTCAAACAAAATAAATTATGAGCATATGAATCTTATATCTGACGAATTTGACCCAAGTCACATGCATAAACATATCTCATACAGCAGTTAATGTGATTCAAGCACATTAAAAAAAAAGAACCAGCCTTTGGTCTAGTTGCAAAAGGCAACACCATCTGTGAGAGGTCGTGGGTTCGAAACCCGGATGGGGGGTCCTTTATAGACAATTAAAGAAAGTTAGTAGGCTAGACCTCCACCTTTCGAATTCTGAAAAAAATAAAAGCTACTTTTATTTTATTGTGGACAAGGGGTATCTTTGGTTGAGACTGATATTAATAATTTATTTTGCAGGTTGTGTTGAACTTTGTCTATTTAGCTATTGGAACTGGTATAGCGGCAACTCTCCGTAAGTATTCTTTTATAATATCAGATATATATCATTATCTCATAGTACTTGATATTTATTGCGGGCAGATATTCAGTACTACATATATAAAAAATGAAAAATGAAACAAAACACCACATGTTCTCTGAAAGGCTAGATAATTTCACCAAAAAAAAGAAAAAGAAAGAAAGAAAGGCTAGATACATAAATACCAGTTATATACCTTCTTAAATATGGACCATATTTGATAATATACTAGCTTTTAAGTTGCAAAATGTGTTGAAGCTGCCACTTGGTTATTCTGTTATCTGTAAATATAGCTTGTTAATTAATGATAGAAGGAATGTTAATGTTTGATAGAGGTTGCGTGTTGGACTATGACTGGAGAAAGACAAGCTACCCGAATTCGGGCTATGTACCTAAAAGCATTACTGAGGCAAGATATTGCATATTTTGACAAGGAGATGACTACAGGCAAGGTTACAGGTCGAATTTCATCTGACACAGTACTAATCCAAGATGCTATTGGTGAAAAGGTCAGATATCTTTTCTCCTACTGCGTATTTTCCTTTTTTTGGTATGTGTTTTACTAAAAGTTCAATTAATGACAGATAATTCTTTTATTCATGTTATCTAATTGTGGTATCATCAGGTATTAGATATATTAGATAGGATGCAAATGATAGGTTTGATGTACCAAGATAAATGTGGTGTGAAGAGATCATAGAAAAATTAAATTAACTGAAATAGTGAAATGATCAGGAGAAACTATTGATTTTTTTTTAAATTGATCAGTACTGAACCAGAATCCTACACCAGAGCGCCTAATTTAATCCTTCCCAATACCAAATTATTTCCTTGGTAAAAATGGAGAGGGTTTATATGTTCCTAAGCTTTCTATTTCTCTTATAAAAATAATAAAATTTATAGTTTTCTTGCAACAAAACATTTAGGTGGGAAAATGCCTACAACTAGTGTCAACATTTATAGGAGGATTTGTGGTTGCATTCATAAAGGGATGGCTTCTCTCTCTTGTTTTGCTATCGAGTATTCCACCAATTGTATTTGCTGGTGCAGCTACAACAATTGTGATATCTAAAGTCTCGAGCAGGGGACAAGCCACTTATAGTGATGCTGGGAGTGTGGTTGAGCAGACTTTTAGTAATATGAAAACGGTAAGTACAAATCTTTTGATTTTTCTAAGAGCTGATCTGGTAGTACTCATGCAAAGAAAAGGCCTTGGCACCACTATGGAATGTGCTTTGGTATATCCGTAACCTACCTTTGGCTAGTACCAACATAAAAGTATCCGCTTGACTTACTGTTAGGCATAACTCATAAAAATGTCCCAATATATATGGAGCAAAATTCAGAAGCACTCAAAATTAAGGTTCTAGAATCGACCTGAAGGCTGGTATAGTGTCAGTATTGGGCTTCACCTGTGTCTCTGTGATTCATATTACTCGAGGTCTGGCTTGTCTGATAAATTTATTTCAACAAGTAACCTTAATATATTTCTGTACTCAACAAGCAGGATACTGATTGCCCTGTTGTTCAATTGAGTTCTACTTAAAAGCAATTAAACCCTCGTCTGCAGAAAGAGTCTTACTTCAACCCAATTTAGCCCCAAATACCATTTGGTTTAGAAATTAGGTCCCTAGTTAACCCAAATTGGCATACAATTATGCCTTTTATATGTGATCTAATAACATACTTCTATTTTTCTATTTCAAAAGGTTGCCTCGTTCAATGGAGAGAATAGAGCTGTCTCACTCTATGACAAACACATAAGTAAGGCCTACCAAGCCACTGCAAAAGTAGGTGCTGTTAATGGGTTTGGCATGGGATCTGTTTTCCTGTTCTTCTTCGGTAGTTATGGTCTCGCCATATGGTATGGTGGTCAGCTCATTATAAACAAAGGATACAGTGGAGGCACAATTATGAATGTTTTATTTGCAGTCATGACTGGTGTCTCGTAAGTCTTGTTTTCCTCCTGTTATTTGTTTTTGAAACTTTTTCTTTCTGTTATTGTTTCTAATTAAAGGTAAAATGTTGAAAACAAGATACTGTAACTCCTGTGCTTTTGTACTGGCTTGCTTGCGATACCATCCCTAGTACAAAAACGAGAGCATGATGAAAATTTTCTATGGATAATGCAAGCCAACCGAAAAAATTACCTTCTAGGCTCATTGGTATGTAGCTGTGGTCCTCTGAAAAAAGTATAATGCCAGGAGATATATTTATATATACTAACTGTAAAAAGAGAAAAAGATGAGCGTGTTGGATAAATCAACCAAAATCCTTCTCTAGTTTTTCCATACACTATCTGCAAACTTGAATTCAGCACCCTAAAAATCTCTCCTTTTTTCTTTTACATATGAAATAAGGTCTTTGGGCAATGCAGCTCCTTGTGTGACTGCTTTTGCTCAAGGCCAGACTGCAGCATATAGGATGTTTGAAACAATCAAGAGAAAGCCGGATATTGATGCATATGATGAAGTGGTGTTACCATGGAAACAATGAAGGGTGATGTCGAGCTGAGAGATGTGTATTTTAGTTATCCTGCAAGACCCGAGCAGCTAATATTTAATGCATTCTCATTGAGAGTTGACAGCGGTATGTAGTGAGCTAAACATATTGTGATCGGTAAAATCATTAGCCTAATGGAAAAATCAGACTAATCAAATACTGGACCAAACAATTATGATACCAAAATTGAGTGTGAAGTAATGTTGAATGGTTTTCTTAAAAAAAAACGGTGAATCGAGGTGAACTTTTTTAATGTTGCTTCTCCTATAATCAGGATCCAAAGTACTTAAATAATTTCACACCACTAGCCTAATAATAAAACCTGAACTGTTGCAGTTATGTACTATAATTATCCATACTGAACCGAACAATTATAGTTCCAAAATTGAGTGTAGAAATGTTGAATTCTCCTTTTAAGGAAGTTTGATATTTTAGCTATAAATTTTTTAATATAATTGGATGCCAAATACTTTCCCTTTTACATATTCATATAATTATTTGTTAGCTCTTTTGCACATAGTTAATCAATGATACTGGGAAGGATCCCACAGAAAAACCTCGATAATCTAATATGGAATTGGGGTTTGAATTTGTCAATAATAGGTACTACAATGGCTATTGTAGGAGAAAGTGGGAGTGGGAAATCCACAGTTATAAGTTTGGTAGAGAGATTCTACGACCCACAAGCAGGAGAGGTTCTAATAGATGGTGTTAATATAAAAACATTTAAGCTTAGTTGGATTAGAGAAAAAATTGGTCTTGTTAGCCAAGAGCCACTGTTGTTTATGACAACTATCAAGGAGAATATATTGTATGGCAAAGAGGGAGCCACGCTAGAAGAGGTCAGACAAGCTGTTGAGCTGGCAAATGCTGCCAATTTCATTGACAAATTGCCTGATGTAAGTAACTCAAAACTAATGATATATTTGCTTCCTTTTTTCTGTTAAATACTCAAGTTTCAATATTTGTACAGTACACAACTTTTTAAGAATATAACAAATCAAAGTTTTAACAAAATGTTTGTGTTTGGTTTTGTAATTTTAATTTGTTCTGTACAAATGGAGGTCATATTAGTCAAATATTCTACTTAAGATTAATTTAACACAGCCAAAACAGAGAGTTTATAACATTTTCTTCTTAATATCCTATCGGTCAAATAAGTTTCCTGAGTTTTTTTCACTTAAAAAAAAATTAGGAGAGTTTTAAATTGTTTAGATCTAGTTCTTCTGTTGCATTTACATAGAGAACAAGAATGTCTCTAATTAATGACTGAAACTTCATTTTGGAATAAAAAAATGCTGACAGACCAGATGATAAGTACTTCTTATGTCAATAAAAAATGAAATTTATTAATTTACTCCTGCATAAATTTTCTCTCCCATTACTATTACAACCAATATGTTTATATTAATCCTGTCCAGGGGCTAGATACTATGGTTGGTCAGCGTGGGGCTCAACTTTCAGGGGGTCAGAAGCAGAGGATTGCAATTGCAAGAGCTATCTTGAAAAACCCTAAGATCTTATTCCTTGATGAAGCCACAAGTGCATTGGATGTCGAGTCAGAGAAGATTGTGCAAGAGGCATTAAACAGAATAATGGTAGAGAGAACCACTCTTGTTGTGGCGCACCGTCTAAGCACCGTGAGAAATGCTGATTGCATCTCGGTCGTGCACGAGGGTAAATTGTAGAACAAGGTGAATAAAATTCTAATTCATTTTCCAAAATACAATATTTTCTCTTTTCTTCTGGGAACACCTCCATTTGCTTATAACTACGAGTGTTACTAAAGGGTTTTCAAATTCTCAGCCTTGTTGAAGTGCAAACAAATGTTTACTATAAACCATACTATTTGGAAAAAAACAGTGTTTTAAAATGTCGCCTCATGGATGCATGTGCCCGTAATAACTTGAGAAATCGGTAGTAAAAGGAACTGCATACAACTTATGCATCTGCATATGGTTGCATACAGGGCATGCATATGCTCCGGTTATGCGCTATGGGGCTGCAATTTTTGTTTTCTAATTACCATAGATTTGCTTTGTGATGTTTTTCTAAAGATTAAAATAACTCTTATGTTATATAATATTTGTCTTTTCTGAAAAAAAAAATCGGTAGTAAAAGGAACTGCATATGTATATCTGCACAAAGGTCCATACATGGGGTACAAAGTGGCCGTCTGCCTGAAACTGCATACCTTTAAATTTGATTTCTGTTAGGCACAAACCATTAAGGTAGTATTGTAGAAGATTCAACATCATTATGTCAATTTTGATATTGGTATACAAGATTGAAGATAATTATCGTCCTTTCCCTTAAATTTTCAATTATGCAGGTCCCCATGATGAGTTGATAAAAGACCCAGATGGTGCTTACTCTCAATTAATTCGCCTCCAGGAAGCTAGTCATGAGGGCAAAGATCATCATGTGTCTACAAGCAAATCATATAGCCATAGCGCATCTTTGAAACGCTCTCTCAGCCGTCGCTTATCAGGAGGGAGCAGCAAACACCACTCCTTCAATCTTCCCTTCGCCCCTCCTGGTCTAACACCAAATGATGAAGATACCGATGAAGGTGATGGCGACAAAAGTGCCCCTAAAAAGGCACCTGTCGGTCGACTAGTGAGTTTGAATAAGCCAGAACTTCCCGTTTTAATCATTGGCTCATTATCAGCTGCAGCACATGGTGTACTGTTCCCCATGTTTGGAGCGATCATAGCAAGTGCAATAGAAGCATTTTTTGAACCACCACACAAATTAAGGAAGGACACGAGTTTTTGGGCATTGATGTGTGTGGTATTGGGAATTGGATCTATTATTACAATACCAGCACAGTACTTCTTGTTTGGTATTGCTGGAGGGAAGCTTGTTGAAAGGATCCGGAGCTTGTCTTTCCGGAGCATAGTTCGGCAGGAGGTTAGCTGGTTTGACGATCCTAGTAACTCTAGGTCAGTAAACTAATCAAATTTGATTATTATTTTAGAGTTTGTTGTTGTTACAGATAGAAATTTTGTCATAATTAAATTCCAATTCATTTTGTTATCTATATTCATAGTGGGAAAATTGGTGCGAGGCTTTCAATGGATGCTTTGAATGTTCGCCGACTTGTAGGAGACACCTTGGCATTATATGTTCAGTCCTTGGCTACTCTGGTTTGTGGTTTTGTGGTGGCAATGGTTGCAAACTGGCAGCTTGCCCTCATAATAACGGTTGTAATCCCATTTGTGGGTCTCCAGTTTTATGCACAAGTGAAATTTCTCAAGGGATTTAGCGCTGATGCTAAGGTTAGATCAACATTGCATTTCAGAATTTCGTAACTTTAGATCCACATACTTATTTGACACAACTATGTATGGGGGTATAAATGATTTATTTTTTGGTACTTAATATCACTTCCTTGGATGACTAAGACTATGAAGCCGAAGGTTAATTGACTTTCCAAATAAAAATGTGGACTGCTAACAGGTATGTTCCACTATCAGAGCTTGAATTTTTAAGCCTGAACAAGCAATATCTTAGATTCATGAACAAGAATTAGCAAGGAAGTAACCAAATTATAATAAGCCTTTTCAAATTATTATATGGTTCAACACACTACACAATTGATTTATTACTTTTGTTACAGGTGATGTATGAAGAAGCAAGTCAAGTTGCAAGTGATGCAGTTGGCAGCATCCGTACTGTGGCATCATTCTGTGCTGAGAAACGTATAATAGAGACTTATAACCGCAAGTGTGAAGCCTCCATGAACCAAGGTGTGCGTACAGGCTGGATCGGTGGCCTTGGTTATGGTTTCTCTTTCTTGATGCTTAACCTAACCTTTGCGCTCTGCTTTTATGTCGGAGCGAAGTTCGTGGAAAAGGACAAGGCAACATTCAATGAAGTCTTTAAGGTAATAATTGCTATGATTTTCTACTCATGCCGTCATAAACTTAATATTGCCAGTAATACATTTACTATTGATCCTGGTGGTTCCTGCATATTGCTAGTAAGATTCATGCATGCCAGTAGTTAGCGCTAGAGCCTTGTTAAAAGGATTACCTTACTTCGTAATGGTGATCTTAAGACTGTTTTTCCAACAATATAAACCACATAATGAAATGAAAAAAAAAATGATGAAAGATTGCAATGGGGTGGGCAACAGTATATGGTATACGCGATATTTAGTTGCAAGAAGTGTTTCCTTGTAACATACAAAAGACTTATGTTGTAAAAAACCTAATTTATTCATTAACCTCTTGGGTTTATATAGAGCCTTACAATCTTACAAATAAGTCCACAGACTTTTCCTAATGCCTATTTTACCAATAGGTCCCTGAAACCAATAGGTCCTCTCTGGATTTTGTTCCACTTTGGATCCTCCTTAGCTACCTACCAACAATTGGGTATAGAGACAGTGTCCAATGATGCAATGAATGCTCCAAGTACAGGTGATATGTTAGAATATGAGACAAACTGGTCAATGTCATGTGGAAAGCCATAACGATCAGGAGGAGCAGAATAACCACAAAGACACACTTCACAGATTGGGATCCAGCATCCCTACTGTTGGTTATTGTCTTTCACAAAACACACAACCAAATACCTTTAAGGAAAATCCCTCCATTATCGCCTTTCAATATCTCACATGGGGTATGCCATTCTAACACCCTTAAGGGCATTTTGTTGAGCAATTGAGCGGTTGTCAAGACCGCTTGTCCCCACAAGTGTTTTGGAACTTTCATCGAGATCATCATACATCGTGCTACATCTAGGAGGTGTCTATTCTTCCTTTTTGCTATCCCATTCTACGCTGGTATGTATGGACATGTAGTTTGATGTTGTATCCCTTGGCCGACAAGTACTCTCCAAACACCTTGTTAGTATACTCTATCTCATTATCAGACCACAATACCTTCACAAATGCACCGTATTGAGTCTGAATTGCCCTATGGAAATCTTTAAAGCAGGCAAGCACATCACTCTTATTTCTCATCAGATATAGCCAAGTAACATGAGAACAACAATAAATGAAAGTCACAAAATATCTATAACCATTCATAGAAGTTGTAGAAGAAGGTCCCTACACATCAGAATGTATCAAATCAAAAACATAAGAACTCCTATTACCAGAGCCAACATAAAGCTTCTGTATGCTTGCCAAACTCACATGCATCACACACAAGTTTTTGTCTATTAGTCTTTTCGTACAAAGATGGGTACAAAAGACTCAAACTAAACGAAGAATGTCTCATGCGCTGATGATGTAGCAGCAACTCATCCTCTACGCTCCTCCCAGATCCTCCTACTCCTATCTTACCATGGATGTCAAAGCTGAGTCTATCCCCTCTCTATCAAAGTACAAAAGTCCACTACGCCACGTGTCAGTCCCAAGTCTCCGGCCAGTCCCCTCCCTTGAAAGATCACCTTGGGAATATCAAAGGAAACAACACATTTTAGTTGGAGTATGATGGCACTAATGGATAATAGGTTCACTGGACAAGAAGGAGCATGCAACCATTGGACAAAGTCACATAATTGGTACATCTAACTGTACCCTTACCAACCACAGGTTGTGTTATGCCATCAACGGTCTGGATGCTTTATGGGACTGCTAGGTGAGTATAGGAAGAGAAGTTACTAGAAGCACCTGTCACATGTCGAGATGCACCAGAATCTACTATCCATTCTGGTGATCTTGTGTTAGATATAAAAGCAAGAGCATGTGTATCACGAGTACCTTTGGTTGAGTGAGCATAAGTAACAGTGTTACCCATAGATGACGACGATGATGCTTCCTCAGTCATAACCTTCTTGCCCCCATCACTTGCCACTCTCTGCTTCCTTTTCAACATCTCCAAGAGCTCGTGATCCTCCTCAGTAAAGACCAGGCCTGTTTCTTTCTCTTCCTCTGCTACCATCAGGTTTGCCCGATAGCCCCAGTCTGACCACCTTTACCACCTCTACGCCACTACGGCCACCATAACCTCCAGGCTATCCACGTCCACCTGTCTCTCTCTCCTTAGGTGGCCTAGGGCAGAACTTACTCAGATGCCCTACTTCCCAGCAGTTGTAACACCTACGAGTCTCACCTTGGACCCCTGTGATACCTGAGTTCAAGGCCGCCAATGCTGATCGCATTCCTGGGAGTCCACTAGCCTCAGCATGTAGCCTGATACGACTTTCCTCCTGCATCATAGCCGTAATTTCCTCCTCAAGTGAGGGATCCTCGTCTGGCTCAGTAGCACTGCTCTTCTATTCAAATGTCGGGTCCAACCGACTAAAGAAATGCATAGTCCTTCTGTGCGTCCCGCTCCCCGCTCTTGCACTCAGGATCCTTGCAGCTTGTCATTGGCTAGAAATGATCATAGTCTGCCTATAGTTGCTCCAGATCTATGGCATACTCTTGGATCGACCTACCTCCCTGTACCATTACATCAATCTCGCGCTCTATCTGGAACACCCTCATGTTGTTCTCAGCACCAACATAAGTCCTCTTGTTTCGCCCAGATATCACTCACGTCTGAATGCCATCCACGTGATAGCAATCGACAGAACCATAGAGTTGAGAAGCCAGGTGTACAGCAACATGTGGGTGGTCTTCCACGCATTCCACCCAGCAATGTCCTTTCCCGGCTCCTACTTCTCTCATGTCATATATCCCTCCAGATTCCTCCCTGCTAGAGCACCCGTGATTCGACACGACCAGCTCAGATATATGGCCGTCCTCGAGTTTCAAATCCACAGGTGGGAGATCCAGCTTCACCGCTGTGAGTGTGAGACATTGGCTCCCTTCGAGCCATCGACTCCCCTCATGAGCTCGATCAATGTCTTAACATCCCCTGGATCTAGCTTCCCCATAAGCTTCTCCATTCCTCCAACTCCTCATGCCGATCCCACACATCGCACGAGTCTAAATCCTCCCTCGACCTTCAATGGCCGACCTTCTTTCTTTTCTTGACTAGATCTTGATCCTTCAATCCATCCCGACCTAGATCTCCTCTATGTCACCCATCATCGGGATCCGTGGGGTATCGCCCCCTCACACGGGCTTGCTTCAACCGGACAAGAGAGGAGAGGCAGCGGCTATGTGGTGGCCGGTGGTTGGCTGGGCGGCTGGCGGACTATTGTAGCAGTGCGACTACTGTAGCGCGACTACTGTAGAGGCGGCTCTAATACCAAAAAGACTTTTGTTGTAAAAAACCTAATTTATTCATTAACCTCTTGGGTTTATATAGAGCCTTACAATCTTACAAATAAGT
Source organism: Carex parvula (assembly GCA_025461045.1). NCBI lineage: Eukaryota > Viridiplantae > Streptophyta > Magnoliopsida > Poales > Cyperaceae > Carex > Carex parvula. The sequence continues at coordinate 32,749 of JAJGRW010003379.1, forward strand.
CCACAGACTTTTCCTAATGCCTATTTTACCAATAGGTCCCTGAAACTAATACAAATTATTGACATAATATTTTTTTTTCGAGTTAACAACATTTTTGCACGTTAGGTGTATCTTTGACAGTGGAGGGAAGTTTTGTGTTTTAAATACTTTAAATTTGGCAATTTGTCAGGTCTTCTTCGCACTACTTTTGGCAACTTTTGGTATATCACAAACAAGTGCATTAGCCTCAGATTCAGCAAAGGCACGGGACTCTGCAATCTCTATATTTGAAATAGTTGACCGAAAGTCAAAGATTGACCCTGGTAGTGAAGAAGGACAAGTGCTAGAAAATGTAAAGGGAGATATAGAGCTGCGCCACATCAGCTTTAGGTATCCGACTCGGCCTGATGTACCAATTTTCACTAACTTGTCTTTGAGCATCCCCTCGGGCAAGGTACATATGTTTGCTTCTCTATACCGTAGTCTTATATTGTTAGGTACTACCACACTACAATTATAAATGGAGGCCCAAATTAATTTGTACATATCTAACAATCTATTGCTTATAATCTAGATATTATAGATAGTATGAAAAGTCTGGTCTTTTACTGAGATTGTGTCAATTTATAAAAATCTCCAAAATCCCAACACTGGAAATTTCCAGCTTTGGTCACTTATTATGTGCCTCTAAAATAAACAATAGTTTTTATATACAACTTATCGTCAAGACAATTTTTTTTTATTTCCATTCAAGACTAATGTTAAGCTATGATTAAGAAACTAAAATAATATATGTAATAAATCTGCTAGTATATTTGTAATCTAATAAGGCCTCTGCTTCCCTTTTGCAGACTATTGCTCTAGTTGGAGAGAGCGGTAGTGGGAAATCAACGGTAATCGCACTCCTTGAACGATTCTATGACCCTGACAGTGGTACTATCTTACTAGATGGAACTGAAATCACCAGGCTCAATGTTAGCTGGCTTAGAAAACAAATGGGACTCGTTAGCCAAGAGCCGGTTCTGTTTGATGACACGATAAGTGCCAACATATCATATGGGAAAGAAGGGGAAGTCACTGAAGAAGAACTAATTGCAGTTGCTAAAGCATCCAATGCCCACCAATTTATTTCCAGTCTTCCTCAAGGGTACGACACATATGTAGGGGAGAGAGGGATACAACTATCAGGCGGCCAGAAGCAGCGTGTAGCCATAGCTAGAGCTATATTGAAGAACCCTAAGATTTTGTTACTCGATGAAGCAACAAGTGCACTAGACGCTGAGTCAGAGCATGTGGTTCAGGAGGCATTGGATAGGGTTATGGTCGGTCGTACTACTATTGTGGTTGCACCGGTTGTCTACTATCAAAGGTGCAGATATGATTGTCGTAGTGAAGAATGGAGAATTGTAGAGAAAGGAAGGCACAAGATGCTGATGAGGATAAAAGATGGTATTTACGCCTCCCTCGTTGAGCTGCGATCCAATTAATAATACAGCATATAGTAAAAACTGTATATTTTTGTTGGTAAAATGTAATTAATTTTGTCCCATATATTGCTTATCAACTTTGTTAGTCAAAGCTAAAACTGCTGCTATTCATTGGTAAACTATCAAGCACATGCCGGCAGTTTCATATGTGTGTGTGTGTGTGTGTGTGTGTGGTGTATGTATTTTGCATTTCAATTCAGTTTTATGACTTTAATTCTAAATTTGCATTCATTTTCGCGGTGTCTTTTTCGTTACAACTGTTTGTTGATCGTGTCATTTATTGATTGATTAAAGAAGGTACTTTGTTGGGCTTGCTTTATATTAAAAGTTGCTGATTATGATGCACATATTTGATTGATAGACTTGTTGAGCTTCCGGTGATGATCATTGAAACATGAAATTGTGAGAAATAATGCAAGATTGGTAATCATTTTTTGCACACTACTTGAGAAAAAAGAATCTCCAGTGTTGCAGGTTAGCCTGGACAAAGACAGGATAATGTTTCCCTAATGTCTGATTAATTAAAGTTACCATATGAAGTCAAACCCCTTCAACCCAAACCCGATAATTTTTTAAAAACACAGAATTAACGCCATGCAAAAGTTACCAATGATATCAAGATTGCTATCAGAATATAACCCAGCTGACGAAAAAATTTAACTAATTACCCAAGTCTGATTACACGCAGCAACCGTTACAGTAATTCTAGTACCCAAGTCAGATAAGAAATAACACAGTTAGTTACAGAATAACAATTCTTATGTTAATTAGGAACAACTGTTATGTTTATAACCAGATGGTGTTAAATAAGGTACTTATCAGGGGCCCACATGACACTCATTCATATTTTATCTTCAAACATCATACAGGGGTGAAACTAAAAATTTAAAATGAGAGAGCAAAATCAAAAATACTAGACAGCGGAATTTGAACTCAAGTTCCACAACTATAAAGTAAAATAATGAAACTGCTAAGAATAGCTCCAGTGCATCCATGTCCCCACCTGTAAACTGCGCTGCACATTATCGGTATTTTGGTCATAACTTTTTCGTCCGAACTCTGATTGAGATGATTCAAAATCTGTTCGAAATTAAAGCTCAGAACAAGCTTTCCAATAGAATACATAATCTCCATCATTCCATGGCCTCCATGGTGCCATCTTTGGGCTCAACATTTGTCTCCATACGTGAGCAACTAAGCCTTAGAGTTTATCTGGTGTACTGTTTATAGCATTGAGAGCACTCTGGATAAGCTTCTTTTCCAAGGTATCAAATGTCTTATTATTTATATCAGCGTTAAGCACAAATAACTTTTCATGCTAATATTAGATTTAAAAGATTATTACCTTCTGCATTAATATCATGTTATCAGATCCCTGAGCAGATAAATTTGAAATTAAGTGCATAACTGTTATTTTATTTTATTTTCCTAATATTAGTTTGTAATTTAATTAATTAAATAAAATATTTTATATTCTAAAAAAAGTGAGTTTAGATGGAAAAATAACTAATTTAAAAATTTTCATAGAAATTATCTAAATTATAAAGAATGATGGCTATATATAAATTTCTCCCAGATCTATATTTAATAGCATAATATTAGTCATGATCCTCCTTTATATGGAGGGTCTCTCTTATATAGAAACTACCATACAAAGCAAATCCGTTTGTTATATACATCTCAAAATCTACTTCTCACGTGGAGAGCATTACATTTTGTCGTTAAAACAAAGGTTGGTTCTCGTACATCAATAGTGTTTCTTTTGGTGGTTGTGAGTCTTAATTCTTAGCCCTCTTCCTCAACCATACAAGACAATAACCAAAAAGGAAAGAGACATGAATTCTCATCAACCTGAATCGAGACCACATAATAATAAGCTCGTCATTGTGAGTTGGATACTTTTAGCAATTATTCTCGTTGGTGTTTTGATTTCTGCATGTGTTGTAAAAATGAATGATCTCGTAATTGGATCACCAGAGGTCACCATTATAAATGCCAACTTGACCCGGTTCGAGCTTACCAGTAGCACCACACCTTGTCTTTCCTATAACCTCACCATTACTATGAGCATCCATAACAGTGGTTGGTTCGATGCAGCCGTGTATCAGGACATGGAGGTAGATTTTTACTACAACATGGAGAAATTTGACTCGGTAAAACTAGAAGAATTCAGTATTAAACCAGGAGGGACCCTCCCGTTTAATATTTCAAGAAGTGGCAACTCTACCATAAGTATAAATCTTGGTGATACTGGAGGCATGGATGCTCCTTTCAGAAGATCAAATGAGACAAGATTCTTTGAATTGAAAATTTGGTTAAAAGGATTAATACAAAGTGTGTGTTATTTGTCATATCAATGCAAACTGAATTTGCAACTGATCACATCACAAAACAGCAGCACTCAAGGAAGCTTTAAGCCTGTCCTGTGCTATTAGGAAACAATTAGCAAGTTGATCCGTTTTGTAACTTTATTGCAAGAATAATGACCTCGAATTGTAGTTTGTCCGGGAATATATCAGAGCACCTATCAAAATTCTGTTAATGGTTAATTTTTTTTTTCTGGTCTATAAGACTATATCACTACAACCTATATTATTGAAAGGTCGCCTTTTGTGGTGTTCTTCTGGAACTTCACATAAATGTCCAATTGCACTAGGATTAATGTCAACGGTACACACTTTATATATCCTTTTACATGATAATTACTATTATTTATTTTGTTACCCGTTATCATAATGGGTATGGATAGTGCACGGATAAGAGTAAATTTATACGATGGATATGATAATCTCCACCCGACACATAGCGTACTCAATGACAACCCTAAATAGTAGAAGTTATCGCACTTTTTCACCGATGTTTTCAAGATTCGCGACCCATACATTCTCAACTACTACCTCCTCCCATCAATCTCCTTGTCAACTACTGGAGGAAGAGGAGAATAAAAAATAAATTTAGAACTTAGAATAGAAAAAAGTGTTATGAAATTTTATATGTCATCTTTTGTACTGGCGCACAAAAAATGTTGATAATATTATTGCTGCTTGCTAATCTTCTTATGTTTTGACTTGATATTGTTTTGGCTATTGTACAAACAATTTATCTGTTTGTTTTTCTGGCGTAATGATTTGTGGATAGGATTTTTGAAATTTTGATTTCCAAATAATATCAAATTGTTACATATCCTAAATAATATACACGTTGAAAACTGAAATATTGATAAGCAAACAATCTCTCGGTCCAACAGTACATGGAGAATTGTGAAATAACTAATTGCTCATAACGACCTTGTTGAATCCGTCTATCCAGAATATCCACTAATTTGAAAACCTCTACCTTTATTATGTTCTTTTGTTAATTCAACTATGAGAAGATCATGCACATGAGGAAGAAAATCATGCCGCAATGGGTACGATGGCATTCATCCAGAAAAACAATGGGTTTGTTAATAACTCTTCCCCGCTCTACTTTGGAAGGGACTACGAACACATGTAACTCTTGCACTTGATAATTTCCCTTGGAGTAGATCTTTTTTGTGCTTTTATTCTAATTAATTTTTTTCCCTCTTTTGCACGCTCTATTTTTCCGTTACCAACACCCAATCCAGTGAAAGAAGCCACATACTCACTCTTCTTTCCTCCCCAAGGGGAGCCTCGTACTCTCTATTTTCCCAGGTACTAAATAATCTCTAATTTTTTGGCCGGTCTAAATATAATGCAAACGAGGTCGATGATATACAGTATAATTCAGGACAACTTTTGTATATGGTCGTTCAATTTCTTTTCCTTAAGTATTCCTTTCAGAAAAAGAAAAGTAAACTGATTTTCTTTGATCTCGCAAAAGACTACAAGATTTAAACCTGAAGCAAAATCTTTGTTTTCGAAAAATTAAATAATAAAAAATTAAATTAAATAACAAATATGTGAGTTATTAGATTTTTAGAAGGTAAATATGTAATTACAGAAATTTGGATGGTAAATACGTAATTTCACAGTTTTTGAGTGGTATATATGAAATTATTCCTTTTATTATCGTAGAAAACAGATTTTGTGCTAGGCAATTGGTCCCAGTTGACAGAATTGTTGTCCTTTTTATTTTTCTCCCCCGCTTCATTACATATTTTCCCACATTTCTGGTTGTATTGTTCTTCCCATAAGAAGAATCACTTGGTTTTATTGTTTACTAATATTAGGGTTATCAGATCCCTGAGCAGATAATTCGAAGGTAAGTGCATAACTGTTGTTTTATTATTTACTAATATTATTAGTTTGTAATTTTAATTAATTAAATAAAGTATTGTTATTCTAAATAAGTGAATTCAGATGAAAATATAACAAATTTAAAAAATTTAACAAATAAATGTCTAAATTATAAAGAATGATGGCTATATAATAAAATTCTTCCAGATTATATTTAATAGCATAATATTGGTCATGATCCTCCTTTATATGGAGAACGTACCATACAAAGCAAATATCTTTGTTATATAGAGTCAAGTCACTTAACTATTTAATATCTACAATGATCTTTCATCTTAGTTTTGAACCTACGACTTCTCACGCTGAGAGCATTATATTTTATCGTTAATCAAAGGTTGGTTCACGTACATCTGTGTATTGTGTGTATTTCTTTGGTGGTTGTGAGCCTTAATTCTTAGCCCTCTTCATCAACCATAAAGGACAACCAAAAAGGAAAGAGACATGAACCTCATCGACCCGAATCGACACACATAATAATAAGCTCGCCATGGTGATTTTATTCTATATATTATTCCAAGTATTCTTGTTGGTAGTCTTACTTGTGTGTTTTTTTATAGCCATAGAGGAATACTTACTTGAATCACCAAAGGTCACCATTATAAATGCCAACTTGACCCGGTTCGAGCTTACCAGCACCACACCTTGCCTTTCCTATAACCTACCTTTACTATGAGCATCCACAACAATGGGTTTCGATACAGCCGTGTATCAGGACATGGTGATAGATTTGTACTACAACCAGGGGCGGATCTACACTATGCCTAGGGGGTGCTAA
>JAJGRW010003380.1:0-26722 GCA_025461045.1 Carex parvula
TAGAGCTAGAATGACACTAGTGTCTTGCACGAACATTAAAGTAGATTCAACGGGTTTAAGATGTGGTGTTATTTAGTTTGAAATGACACTAGTGTTATAGTAGCCGGACTCATTAATACTTGAGAGAAGAAGGACGTCTCAAAAAGCCAACATTTTTATTAACATCTATGTTAATACTTAGGACTGGTCATTAAATAGCTAGTTTTGATATTTTTAAAAAAATTTAGCTAACGTGAGTATATTTATTAATTAGCAATTAACTTTGGATATTAATAAAAATGTCAGCTAAAAAAGGTACTAAAGGAAAAGTCTCCTTTCTGTCATATAATTTTAGGGCTGCTAATGAGCTTGACTCGGCTCAGACTCGGCTCGGATTCAATGAGAGAAGCATAACGGCCCGGCTCAGACTCGGCTCGATTTTGAAAGAAAAAACTCGACTCGGCTCGGCTCATGTAAATAATTGACTTGGCTCGGCCGGGCCGAGCCGGCTCGCGAGCCGGCTCAGACCATATTTGAGCTTTTTCACAACATGCAACAACTATTGTTTGATTAACGCACGCAATATTCTAAAAAGACAAAAACAAATGTGAAATCACTAAAAGACCATATTTGTTTGATCTGGTATCAGTTCTGGATGCGATACTGGTATCACGAATAACAAAATTTCAGATAAGCTATTTAGCAAATGAAGTTCTAGTTCAAGTTCTCATAGATAAATAACAATTTCTGATATCATTTTAAAATCTGAAATTTTGTTTAATTGGATATCAATTTCTGATATCATTTCTTATTCTTGTCTTTTATTAAATCCAAAGTATATCAATTTGTTTTGCAACAGGATGCAGGATGATTTGCGAAGGAATGATGAGCAGGACAAAAGAGGAAGGAAAAATAATTCTGGATGCGAGAGAACTCGATTCGATGGGCTCACGAGCCGGCCCGGCTCGGCTCAAATTCGGCTCGGTTGATATGTAAAATTTTGAGTCGAGTCGAGTCCGAGCTTTTTTCAGTTCAGGGCCCGACTCAATATTAATTATTGAGCTGTTCAACTCATGGATTCGTGAGCCGGCTCGGCTCATTAGCAGCCCTATATAATTTGGAAGTTTAATAATAAAGAATTCAATTATCAAACTCACGAATATTACAGTTCGAGGTGACGGAAGCCTCCAGTTGGAGAGAATGGAGAAGAAAATTTAAGTTTCGTCATCATACCTACCCACATGGCCATTCGTCATGACAATAGAACATGTCGTATATTATCAGATGTTACATATATAGAAAGTTAATAAGTTTATGCATGTGCTGTGAAGAATATTTCTTCCTTTGAAAAACAAAATATATATATATTTTTGGTTTTGCATTTTTTTTTGGAGAGCAGCTTGGGTGGGTTCGATGGGCTCTCTGACCGTCCGATATGCTTTAAGATTCGTGTGCACGTAAATTAAAGCAGATGCGAAAGTTCTGGCGTGAATCCTAAAGCATATCGAACGGTCAGAGAGCCCATCAAACCCACTTTGGATCCGATGGGCATCGGACCCAAGCTGCTCTCCTTTTTTTGTTAGGAAAATTTCATGTCTATCCCTAGAAAACCTCGAAATTACTAGTTTCTTTGTAAAATTCATAATATCATATTTGTCCTTCTATATTATAAAAACTCACAAGTTTGTCCAATTAATTATTTTTCTTATTAAAAATTTATTTTATATTTATAAAGTACTCATTTTTATCTTTTATTAAAAAAAATATGTAGTTTTTGAAAAAAAATGTTCAGTTTTATAATTCGTCGGTTTTCGAAAACAAATGATTGATTTTTTTACTTGTAACATTACATAGTGACATTTATGCATACGCTTGTGTGTACCACAAGTAACAAATAGACAATTTGTCCTCACAACCGACCAGTGTTTTTATATACAGCTGCATAGACCGCATATGCAGTGTGCTATCACATGAAAAATGTCTATGAGGACCGAGTCCATCAAAATATTTATTAATTTATTAAGTTAAAAAAAACATATTCAAAATCGGATCAAACAATTTTATTAACAGAAACCCGGATCCAAAACCTAATTTCAATTACTCATCCGGACATAGTCTAGTCAAATGAGTTTTCCATTAGTCTTCAGGTTCTTTTATAGTCTCCCAATCAGTTATATTTATTTGTTCCTTTTAAATTACCCTCCACCTAGATTGATGCAAATTTAGCGAAGTTCTTTCTTTTATAATTAAATACCACATCATTGTGCACCGATGTCGCTCAAATGCAAAAGGTAATGAGCCGAAGATTTTGCACTAACATTGCTCAAATATTTTGATTTCAGGTTTCAAATGAAACCTCGATTTTGGGCCAAAGATTTTGCACTGACGTCGCTTTTTTCTGTGTTTAAGGTATTTATAGTGCCTTTTGTACACCAAATTAAAAATGAAAAAAGAAAAAAAAAATAGAAGGAAAATCTCAAAAATTATGAGTTATTATTATTTTTTTTTATTAAAGGGTTCTGGTACACTTCAATATTTTTTAAATGTTATTTTTGAGGATTGAACTTGCGTCTTTTTTGTAGAGAGACGGCACTCGTGCCACTGCACTAAATCCGTACTTCCTATTATGCTCTATTTTATTTGGTCATTTTTTTAATCCTCATATATATAAGTCTGCATTAAAATCCGCATATGCGGTATGCGTGACCTTCTGCATGCATGAACAAAACCGTATTTTAAAACATTGCAGCCGACTGAATAGAAGACTAAACATTTCTCTTAAATTTGATACAATTTTTTTTAATAAATGATAAAATTGGTACTTTATAAATTCGAGTTTTAATAGAAAAGAATTAATTGGAAAATGATAACATGATATTTTGAATTTTAGAGGAGAAGATATGTAAATTTGAGGTCTTTGAGGAGTATACATGAAATTCTCCTTTTGCTATTCATACCGGACCGTGTAGTTTTTTACTTTGCCAAGCTAAAAAAACATAATACGTGCAATGTGAATTTTAATTTTAAGAAGTTATTGATGTGAGATTTCGTGAGAATTTGTGATAGGCTTGACGAGCCAGCGGTAAAAAAAAATAACATTTTATGAAAATGAAACCTTCATAAATAGAGCAGGAGTAGTACTAGGATGGGTGACCTCCTAGGAAGTTCCTCTGTTGAAAATTCCGGTTGGATTTTATTTCTAACCTACTCTAACTTGTTTGGGGATAAATGCTTTGATGAAGAAGAAGATCCATGTGAGATTTTGAGACTTGATAAGTACAAATAATGTGTGAAGATGTGCAAAACCAAATAAGAGGAAATCTACCGAGTTACAGTTTACAAACCTAAACTTTTTTATATTACTAAATTTATAATCGACCATTCAAACTAATACTATAAGACAAATAATTACAGTTTGTATAGTGCAGTTCTGTGGTCTTTTACAAACAAACACAATCTTTTTAGAAGCTAGTATAAGATGCAATAACATCAGTAGTTTATTAAAAGGTAAATTTAAACAAGGGTTGTATTGCTGAGGCTCCGCTAGCATATTACGGATTGAATCATGCTATTAATTTATTTTGTTTTCAAAATTCAAACAGCTACTTCAAACCGTTATTTCATATAAAAATACACTTTAAGACTAATTTCTACAATTTTTTACAATTTTCTTTTTTCTTTCTTCTTAGATAAATATAAAATAATTTAATCAGCATTTCTTGAGGTATACTTTCAAAGGTTGTACCGAGTAGTGACCGGTGACGAGTTCGCAATCTTCCTTTCAGTTTTTATAAAATATTTGTTTGAAGTACTTTTAAATACATAATAATGAAAAAATCGACGTAAATTTTGTTTTTTACCAGAATTTTAATATTCACTGGAGTGAGGCTATGGTATTATGCATATTCATACTATGAATCAATATTTTTATTTTGAAAGTTTAAATAATTGATATGAACTGTTCAACGCGATCTTCATTTGAAAGTATACTCACGGACTAAATTTAAAAAAAATATATTTTTTTTACTATTTTTTAGATAAGTAGAAGATTGCTACTTTTGTTAAATTTCAAGATCAAGTAATTTCCTAAAATAATTAAAAAAAATTAAAAACATGTAAATTTTGATTTACATGTATATTTTCTTATGGAGATCATGTTAAATGGTTCATATCGACTATTTGGACTGTAAAAACAAAAATAGTAATGCATAGTGCATCACTCATTTCACTTTATTGGAAAAGAGCAGGAAAGCACAGCCTATAACCAGGCCACCACCCCAATTTTAATGGGCCTTCACCTATGCTATATATTTCCTTCTTGGATTTACAACTTAAAAGGGGCCTTAAGCGTGTATAGGCCTATTACATTCTGACCTCTGTTTAAATAGACACGAGAAATTTAACCTGATCAAACTGAAGTTGAGCCCAAAAAGGTCCATTCAGTGGCAATTTAAGGGAATCTAAAATTAATAGAACTTCCCAATTTTAATGTACAACGAACTCCGCATAATTTTGTTTTGCTAACAAAAAAATTCAATGAACAGAAGGAAATAATCCTTCAAATTAAAAGTGTTCATCCAATAGATAGTAATGCAAAAATCTAACATAATCTATCTGATAGGCCGAAGGCATCCAGCCCAGCCAAGTTGTGATGCTGGATAACACAAAATATTATTTTGCTACATTGATAGCTTTTCTTCCCGTGATTTTTATTTTTACCCAAAAAAAAATATATTTTAATATAAATAACCACGTTTTTAAAAGAATTTTATTTCGGGATCGACTAACAGTCCCCCCATTCTGTCCCCTAAATGTCCCCCTGATTAACTGATGTGTAAAGTACAATGGGGACCACTAACTACATTAACTACTTGGGGGACCACTTATGATTGAAAAAATTTACAACTGACGCGTGTATATATGGATACTTATGCGTGCAAGTATTACCATATAATATATTATGTATTCATACCTAAGACATCAAGTATTAAAAAAAAAACTGGACATCAACTTTCTTTTCTCTCTAATTACACACTCATCTTTTACACGTTTTTAGAAGTGGGTTTTTTTCTCCGTTTAATCTCGTCAATATTTCTGACGATCTGTGAGGAATTTTGCGAATCTAAAACTACGGACATCTTCTACGTAATTTTCTCTTTCAAATGAGATCCATGATGAAGTACTTTCGGGTTCTTCGTCGTTCAAGTATTCATACCTTGTCAAGTATTCATCTCTAATATGTCAAGTATTATTCTCTAAAATGCCGAGTATTCATACTTACTCAGTAAAGTGTGAATATTTATGTTGTTAAGTATTTATGAGAAACCCACAGACGTGTCTTAGACATTAACTACCTGGGGGACAACAAATGTCGCTTGAAAGCGATTACGATAGGAACCACGCGCAGAAAATGTCGAGTATTCATACTTACTCAGTAAAATGTGAATATTTATGTCTAAAATGAGATCCATGATGAAGTATTTATCTCTAAAATTTCAAGTATTCATCTCTAAAATGTCAAGTATGCATCTCTAAAATGCAAGTATTCATAACTAAGATACTAAGTATTTCTAAAAAAAGCTGGACATCAATTTTCTTTAATCTCTCTCATCACATACCCATATTTTACACATTTTTAGAGTTGTTTTTTTTCTCCGTTTAATCTCGCCAATATTTCTGACGATCTATGAGGAATTTTGTGAATCTTAAACCATGAACGTCTTCTATGTAATTTTTTCTTTCAAATGAGATCCATGATTAAGTATTTTATCTCTAAAATTTCAAGTATTTATCTCTACAATGTCAAGTATTATACCTATTTATCGCTAGAATGTCAAGTATTCATTTCTAATATTCATACTCACACAGTATTAATGTATTGATAGCTAGGTACTGAGAAAAGTATTGTTAAGTACTGAGGAAAGCATTCATACTTATAACTGAAGTATGAATTTTTACGTTGTAAAATATTTTTTACAAATGACTCTGATTGTATTAATATGTAACATAAAAAGTATGAATACTTGCAATTTTTTTTACTGAGGTTTAATTGCAAAAAAATATTGTTATTCAAGAAATCATTTCTTCCTAGCATAATTATTTCACATTACATCAATTTTGCACATGTTCAAGCATTCATGCATATATTTATAAACAAGAATATATATACATAAGATACACTAGTGGAAAAACACACATCAGGAACGGTTAAAAACACGCATTAGGAACGGACCTAGAGGCGACACTGACCCAGCTGTTACAGATAGTAGAACTAATTAGGAACGGTTAAATAACCGACACTAAATCCCATAATCAGGAACGGTTGTTTGATATAGCCGATACTGATATGGACAATCAGGAACGGTTATTTGTTATTAGCCGATACTGATGTTGATAATCAGGAATGGCCTTTAAGGACAACCGATACTGATTTTAACAATCAGGAACGGCCTTTTAATAAACAACCGTTACTGTTCATATATATATATATAATTTTTTTTTTTTTTTTTTTTTTTTTTTGTTATTGTTGCAAAATGTGGGTATTCACATGAGCTAATTCAAATATCACATTTAGATCAATAATTAATATGCCACAATCACAAACAAAAGACATCAAACAAGTTAATTGCCAAAAAAAATATCCAAATTTAATTCCATATATCCACAAAACACACAAAAGACACAAAATTATCCAAGTTAATTGTCATAAAAAATCTATTTACTTGACTTAAATTAAAAATGCTTCTCTTTCTTACAACCTATAACTAATATGAAGGATAGTACCACCCGAGAAGTAAAATTCATTATGGACAATCTATTTGCAGTTTCTACTTCGAAGTCAATATCAACAGCAGAAGTAAAATATTTTATTATCAAATTGCAAGTGAATCCCTGTACTGATTTGCAAATAGACTTTAAGTTTATTTATTGACAGCAATATTAAAATATCAGTTTCAGAGTAAAAATATTATTAATACATTACAGGGCACAATGGACTATTATGTAAAGAATTGTGGCTTTAAAATTTATTTATTGGCAGCAATTAATACAAATCAGGTTAAGAGTAAAAATAACATACAAAAGGGCATTGTAGCTGTACAATACAAGAAGCTAAATTGCAGTTTACTTTTGTTCTTTTGTTTTATGCTTTTCCTATACCTTTCTTATAGAAAAGCCCATGCACACATGAATCATATTATGGGATGTCAGAATTGTTACCTTTTGACTTCCAAGTGTAGTTTCAAAAGGTATTTAGAGATGTTGGACAAAATATATGACACATTAAAAAAGAACAAAAGAAAGAGGAGATCGAATCTAGCTTCTCGTCATGTTTCGCCACTTGTCTTTGAGATCAATCTGCTCAATAAACAGTGAACATCTTAGATTTAAGGAGCAGTTTTATGTATACAGTTTCAAAATATGAAAAAAAATATTACTCATTTCCCTATCTAAGCAAAATATCATGTGCTAAACCTTCTAAATCAAGCAAAATATCGTTGTAACCTATCTTTGTAACCTTCTACATACATCAGGGCAAGAAAAAGAAGAGGGAATTTGGGGATGAGTGAACGAGGCAACTACATGTTTTAAAGGGAAGATGACATTCATAATTTCTTTCAAGGGTATATAATATAATTGTAGTGGGCCTAGTGGCACTCACTACTACAGAAAAAGAGATTGCACACGGACATTAATGGAAGAGCTACACGGATTTCCTGCCGTGTTTAAATCCAGGGTGTATGAATAGGTCAGAAACTACACACGGATATTTAACCGTGTGTGATATAATGATTTCTACACGGATATCCCCTAATTAACCGTGTACAAAGACCTGCCGGTGTCGTTCTCCAAGTACCGAGCTACACGGATATTCCCTTTATTAACCGTGTACGATTACTCTTTCTACACGGCTTTTTATTAAAAGTCCGTGTAGCTCTCTTAGCTATTATACACGGACGTTTGGTAAATATCCGTGTACAAATAATTGAAGATTTTGTTGTATTTCGCCTCCAGCAAGGCTATCATACACGGATTTTTCTAAAATATCCGTGTATGATTACTATTGCACACGGATTTGTATTAAATGTCCGTGTAGCTCTCTTAGCTATTATACACGGACATTTGTTAAATATCCGTGTGCAATAGCTAATTTTTTTTGTTTTTTCTATCGTACACGGACGATTGTGAAATATCCGTGTATAATAGCTAATTTTTTTTTTTTGTATATTTTTTTTTTTGGGCTAGCCTCCAGCTTTGCTAGCTAATTTTTTGCGACAGAAATTATACAAAATTCCATATAGCAATAAATTCATTCGAAACAGATTAATTAGCAAGAAATTCATATACTAAATTTATACAAAATTCATATAGCAATAAATTCATTCGAAACATATTTTTATTACAAATCTATGCAAATCCATATCGAGGATTACAAAATTCCATGGTAAACCACCTTGTCCACATGCACCGCACATCGTCGATCTGATCCTTGGTGTAATGCGGTTGGTTTGTCACATTCTACAAAATTATAATTTGATAATAGTTAGTATTTCTATCAATAATCATTATGTCACTTATGCACTAAATGATTATTCTGATTTTGACCACTTTGGTGATTAACAAAATCATAAATCTCATGTGCATAAATGACTTATATAAGGGGACCTCCACTTTGGTGATTAACACATACTTTATGCAAAACAATCAGTCACAGAACAATTACTTTTATGCCCAAATTTCAAACAATTAACCCTAAACCAGTAAACTTTAATCGTGCAAAGTCAAAACAGTAAATGATGCACGAAAAGACCCTAAAAACTCTGAGATTGTAAAGAAAGTTCAAAAACTCTCTATCCGACGGTCGGATTGGGCTGGAAAGTAAGTTAGCTTGGTTTTGGGGCTGCGAAGCTCATGTCAAAATTTCAGCCCGATCCGACGGACGGATCAAAAGTTATGCCCTTTTTTGTGAAGCATGCGCAGGACTTGATTAAACATCATGAGTAAAGCATAGAACAGATCAGTTGCAATCATAGGAAATTAATATGAAGTACATACCGCTTATTATCTCAGATCTCAGCTGCTGGCCTCGATCAATTCGCAGATCTGATAGGAAAAAGCTCAGTTCAGAGAGATAACGGACGGATCAAAAGTTATGCCCTTTTTTTGTGAAGCATGCGCAGGACTTGGTTAAACATCATGAGTAAAGCATAGAACAGATCAATTGCAATCATAGGAAATTAATATGAAGTACATACCGCTTATTATCTCAGATCTCAGTTGCTGGCCTCGATCAATTCGCAGAAATCTAATAGGAAAAAGCTCAGTTCAGAGAGATGTACTAAAAGACTTGATCAAAACGGCGCTGGAAGGGGAAGACATTAAAACCCTACACTTTTATACACGGCTATTTAGTTATAAATCCGTGTAGCTCTCCAACTAAACATACACGGCTATTTAGTTATAAATCCGTGTACAATTCTACTATTTCTACACGGATATATTATCAAAAATCCGTGTGTATATTCCTACACGGCTTTGTATTAAAAGTCCGTGTAGCTCTCTCAATTATTTGCACACGGACCTCTTTACACACGGATTTTTGGTTTCTAATAAACCGTGTAGCTCTCTCTAATAATGCTACACTGATTATTAACTAATTATCCGTGTAGAAATCGTGCAGATATTTTGAACAAGTAAAAAATCATATTTGGTACACTGTTTTTAATAAAATTGCCAAATCCGTGTACAATGTGCAGTGTACAATGACTATTTTTGTAGTAGTGACTGTGGCATAAGGGTTATTAATGAAAAAAATTTCTAACAACTAAAATAATATATCACAAAGTGTTACCTCTGTTCTCTCTTCAAATATATAGCGGTACTGATCCAACATTTTCTTCCAATTCCCTCTTCCAAATCTTCAGGATCAGAAACAAAAATAGTAAGTGTTAAGAAACAAAATTAGTACTTGTTTACATAATCAAACATGTACCACAAGATAATTTAATTAAAGTACTTGTTTAATTAAAGACCTGAAACCTTTCTCAGGAGATATAAGATAAGGTTGGTACTAACTTGAATAAATTAGACATAATTTAGTACTGGAAATGCAATTAACTCAACGTAATTTGGATATGAGCACCTCATGACTCTCAATAATACAACTTCAAAGAACTACACAGTTACAGTGTGCTGGCTAAAGAACTGACAGAGGCTAAAGATTTACGAAGCAGGTGACTTTTCATGATTTGATAAATGTTAGCAAGGGTAAAAAGCAATATATAATCAAAGGTTGTTGATAATTACCATGTGGTCTTCTTCTTTTTCTTAGCACAATAAGTAGAACCACAAGGGAAATGACTATGACTGTAACAGTTACACCTGCGATAACACCTGATTTGTTAATCTTGTTTGCTGATGTAGAACCACTCAAGCTTGATGAACTGTTACTGTCAGGTGGACTAGAGTCGTTGACAGGTCCATGACCATTGCTTCCATTATCATTGGGTACAGTGGATTGAATTGAAATCACAAAATTTCTAATAATTAATTTGAATTGAAAGCATATAATTAATTGGGTACAGTGGATTCATATGGTAAGTTAAAATGTACAGCATGGTCAAGTTGGTCATAATCAATAACTTAACTACAACTAATTAGCAATTGAGCAAACAAGCAAGATTAAAGCAACAAGTAATGAAATTAACAAGAAAACAACAACAATAAAATAAATTGGAGGAAGTTGAGAATAACTCGAAACCCGCACCTTAGCAATGTCGGATATGATGATTAAAGTGTCACTGCAGTATGGACATATTCGACAATACTTCTTGATCCATTTGTGCAAGATCTGTACCTCTGCCGGTAAACAAGGTCGATTCGGTAGTTCAATAGTATCGTCTAGTACTTTAGTTAGTTACAACACGTGAAACTTGCAAAATTCCTGAGTGAGGCTCGGTCAAGGACATAAAATAATTTCAATTCATTGGTGATAGAAGGTTACACAACAGAGTTCCTCTTTGTTCAACTTATGATAAGAAAATGTTAAGTGACACAAAATGCAAAAGTTTAGTATAAATGAAATCAAGCTTTTGGGCAAACTAGATATTCATTTTTTTTTTCTTTCTCCACATCAGGTTGCTTTTGTCTATACTACTTGAGCTTTAAAAGGAATTAGCAAGAAGTTCTTTGTAAGCATTCTTATATATTTCACAATTTTGCCCAAAAGTAGATTAAATTCTAACTCAAAGACATTAGATTTTTATTCTTCCTAATCATTCCAAATTTAATTTCAATTTAAATTAAAAACAGTAAAAACTCAAGTGTGACCTCTAAAAAAATATAAGGCAACATTAATACAAGCTAAGCTTCAATTTTAGCAAAAAGAAAGTATATGAGAACTTGATAATACCATAAGCCAAATTAAGATCAATTGACTTCGATCACGCGCTATTAAGGTAAAGGATTAAGGGAAAGGATGGAACAGCCAAGGATTGAGGGAAAGGATGCAACATAGGAAAAGAAAAAGAAAAAACAAAGACAAAGCTTACAAACCTAGGGTTAGCAGGAAAGGGCGGTGTCAGGAATGGCCGGCAGGCGTCAAAAGTGGTCGAAGGAGTGGAGACACTAGGAAGGCCTAGGGCATGTTAGATCGGCAACGATCGCGGGGAGAAGCGGTCGCGTGGAGGGAAAGCACCGGATCTTTCACGGAGGAGAGCACTACGAAGAGAGACCATGAGAGAGTGAGAGATAGTCAGTGTTGGTTGAGCGGCGGCAGGGAGGAGAGACGCCAGAGCAGAATTTGGATGAGTTTGAGGGTTTGAGGAGAGGGGAGCGTAAGGAGAGGGAAGGAGAGAGGGTAGAATGAGGAGAGCGATAAAGGAGGCAAATAAAAATTTGGGACTCAGCGTTAAATCAAAAAATTTGGGACTCAGCGTTACACCAGGATCGGTCATTTATAAAAAGCCGATCTTAATAAGTTTGGATTTATCAAGAACAGTTATTTATAAATAACCGATCCTGATAAGTCACTATTAAGAACGGTCATTTATAAACAGCTGTTTTTGATATGTCTGGACTATCAAGATCGGTTGTTTATAAACAACCGATCCTGATAAGTCACTATCAGGAACGGTTGTTTATAAACGACCGTTCCTGATATGTTCTGGACTATCAAGATCAGTTATTTATAAACAACCGATCCTGATATCTATTATCAAGAACGGCCTTTAAATTTGTCCGATCCAGATATATATTAGTATCGCTTTTATGCTATGTCCGATCCTGATGTGCCAATACTAAATGTACATTTTCCACTAGTGATATAAAGTATTCATACATAAAATATAAGATAAAAAACAAAAAAGTTGGTGCAAATATTATTGTTCATGCATACAACTATCACTATCTATGAGTTGAAGTATTTCTAACTATTGACTCCAGGTATTCGTATATATCAGATCGACTATTACTACCTAGGTTTTCAAGCAAGTTAAAACCACTGACAATTGTCTAAGCTTCATTGAAAGATGTATAACATCTAAAAATTTAAAAGAAATTATAAAATAATATCTGAAATAAATGATAACAAGAAGAGAGTTGAAATCTAATATCCGAAAAAAATTATAAAATAATGAAATAATTGAACTAAAGTTGATGCTCTAGTTCCTATGACTAGGTCACATTTTTAGTCATATAGCGGCGGCGAGGGGAGCACTGTTATCTTCTTCAATTGCTCTAGTTCCTCTCAGCTAGGATCATCTCTCGCTCCAGCTCAGCTATCTCCTGCAATTGTTTCTTGTCGTCCTCATTCTTATACAGGTCCGATCTCACTGGCAGAGCACTGTCAGAGTTACCTCCGTCTGACTCTTTATCAGAGTACTCTCACTCTTGTCTCCTCTATCCGACTGGTGCTGCTTTTTTTGAGGCACTTGCGAGGCCGAAGGAGGCTTCTTTTTGTTGTATCTGTCGTTGTCAGGTTCGAGGTCAGATTCACTGGACCCATTAGAAGGAAGAGAGCCGAGAGCGGCAAAGAGCACCTCGTCATGGGCCGGTGGTGGAGAGCGGCGGCAGATGAGCGAGGCGAGCAGATCTCCAGCGCCATCGCAACCGTCAGCGTGGACAGTCGGAGGTGAGGAGTGGCGAGCAGTAGAGGAGAAGAACGGGGAATTTGGAGACCTAGGGTTTTGAGCTGTGTTGAAATTTCCTTTTATTTTCTTTCTAAGAGGGGATCGAACTGGGAGCAATAATTAATTTATTTTCAAAGTAGCTAGACAGTTAGTGAGGGGGACGTTTAGGGGACTAAGAGGCGGGGATCAAAATCTTTACTCTTTTATTTCTATCCAAACCGCAAATAATATTTGCGGTTTGAATTAACAATTCAAACCGCAAGGAATATATGCGGCTTGAATTATTAATTCAAACCGCAAATATTCCTAGCGGCTTGAATTAATAATTCAAGCCGCATATATTCCTTGCGGTTTGAATTGTTAATTGAAACCGCAAATATTATTTGCGGTTTGGGTAGAAATAAAGAGTAAAATTTTGATCCCCGCCTCTTAGTCCCCTAAACGTCCCCTCACTAACTGTCTAGCTACTTTGAAAATAAATTAATTATTGCTCCCAGTTCGATCCCCTCTTAGAAAGAAATAAAAGGAATTTCAACACAGCTCAAAACCCTAGGTCTCCAAATTCCCCGTTCTTCTCCTCTACTGCTCGCCACTCCTCACCTCCGACTGTCCACGCTGACGGTTGCGATGGCGCTGGAGATATGCTCGCCTCGCTCATCTGCCGCCGCTCTCCACCACCGGCCCATGACGAGGTGCTCTCCGCCGCTCTCGGCTCTCTTCCTTCTAATGGGTCCAGTGAATCTGACCTCGAACCTGACAACGACAGATACAACAAAAAGAAGCCTCCCTCGGCCTCGCAAGTGCCTCAAAAAAAGCAGCACCAGTCGGATAGAGGAGACAAGAGTGAAGTACTCTGATAAAGAGTCAGACGGAGGTAACTCTGACAGTGCTCTGCCAGTGAGATCGGACCTGGATAAGAATGAGGACGACAAGAAACAATTGCAGGAGATAGCTGAGCTGGAGCGAGAGATGATCCTAGCTGAGAGGAACTAGAGCAATTGAAGAAGATACAGTGCTCACCTCGCCGCCGCTATATGACTAAAATGTGACCTAGTCATAGGAACTAGAGCATCAACTTTAGTCAATTATTCATTATTTTATAATTTTTTTCGGATATTAGATTTCAACTCTCTTCTTGTTATCATTATTTCAGATATTATTTTATAATTTCTTTTAAATTTTAGATGTTATACATCTTTCAATGAAGCTAGACAATTGTCAGTGGTTTAACTTGCTTGAAACCTAGGTAGTAATAGTCGATCTGATATATACGAAATACCTGGAGTCAATAGTTAGAAATACTTCAACTCATAGATAGTGATAGTTGTATGCATGAACAATAATATTTGCACCAACTTTTTTGTTTTTATCTTATATTTTATGTATGAATACTTTATATCACTAGTGGAAAATGTACATTTAGTATAGGCACATCAGAATCGGACATAGCATAAAAGCGATACTAATATATATCTGGATCGGACAAATTAAAGACCGTTCTTGATAATAGATATCAGGATCGGTTGTTTATAAATACTGATCTTGATAGTCCAGAAACATATCAGGAACCGGTGTTTATAAACAACCGTTCCTGATAGTGACTTATCAGGATCGGTTGTTTATAAACAAACCGATCTTGATAGTCCAGACATATCAAAAACAGCTGTTTATAAATGACCGTTCTTAATAGTGACTTATCAGGATCGTTATTTATAAATAACTGTTCTTGATAAATCCAAACTTATTAAGATCGGCTTTTATAAATGACGATCCTGGTGTAACGCTGAGTCCCCAAATTTTTTGATTTACGCTGAGTCCCAAATTTTATTTGCCTCCTTTATCGCTCTCCTCATTCTACCCTCTCTCCTTCCCTCTCCTTACGCTCCCCTCTCCTCAAACCCTCAAACTCATCCAAATTCTGCTCTGGCGTCTCTCCTCCCTGCCGCCGCTCAACCAACACTGACTATCTCTCACTCTCTCATGGTCTCTCTTCGTAGTGCTCTCCCGTGAAAGATCCGGTGCTTTCCCTCCACGCGACCGCATTCTCCCGCGATCGTTGCCGATCTAACATGCCCTAGGCTTCCTAGTGTCTCCACTCCTTCGACCACTTTTGACGCCTGCCGGCCACTCCCGACACCGCCCTTCCTGCTACACCCCTAGGTTGTAAGCTTTGTCTTTGTTTTTTCTTTTTCTTTTCCTATGTTGCACTCCTTTCCCTCAATCTTGGCTGTTCCATCCTTTCCCTTAATCCTTACCTTAATAGCGCGTGATCGAAGTCAATTGATCTTAATTTGGCTATGGTATTATCACCAAGTTCTCATATACTTTCTTTTTGCTCTAAACTTGAAGCTTAGCTTGTATAATGTTGCCTTACTATTTTTTTTAGGGGTCACACTTGAGTTTTTACTGTCTTTAATTTAACTTGAACTTAAATTGGAATGATTAGGAAGCATAAAAATCTAATGTCTTTGCGTTAGACTTTAATTACTTTTGGGCAAAATTGTGCAATATATAAGAATGCTTACAAAGAACTTCTGCTAATTCCTTTTAAAGCTCAAGTAGTATAGACAAAAGCAACCTGATGGTGGAGAAAGAAAAAAAAAATGAATATCTAGTTTGCCCAAACGCTTGATTTCATTTATACTAAACTTTTGCATTTTGTGTCACTTAACCATTTTCTTATCATAAGTTGAACAAAGAGGAACTCTGTTGTGTAACCTTCTATCACCAATGAATTGAAATTATTTTATGTCCTTGGACCGAGCCTCACTCGGAATTTGCAGTTTCACGTGTTGTAACTAACTAAAGTACTAGACGATACTATTGAACTACCGAATCGACCTTGTTTACCGGCAGAGGTACAGATCTTGCACAAATGGATCAAGAAGTATTGTCGAATATGTCCATACTGCAGTGACACTTGTAATCATCATATCCGACATTGCTAAGGTGCGGGTTTCGAGTTATTCTCAATTCCTCCAATTTATTTTATGTTGTTGTTTCTTGTTAATTTCATTACTTGTTGCTTTAATCTTGCTTGTTTGCTCAATTGCTAATTAGTTGTAGTTAAGTATTGATTATGACCAACTTGACCATGCTGTACATTTTAACTTACCATATGAATCCACTGTACCCAATTATTATATGCTTTCAATTCAAATTAATTATTAGAAATTTGTGATTTCAATTCAATCCACTGTACCCAATGATAATGGAAGCAATGGTCATGGACCTGTCAACGACTCTAGTCCACCTGACAGTAACAGTTCATCAAGCTTGAGTGGTTCTACATCAGCAAACAAGATTAACAAATCAGGTGTTATCGCAGGTGTAACTGTTACAGTCATAGTCATTTCCCTTGTGGTTCTACTTATTGTGCTAAGAAAAGAAAGAAGACCACATGGTAATTATCAACAACCTTTGATTATATATTGCTTTTTACCCTTGCTAACATTTATCAAATCATGAAAGTCACCTGCTTCGTAAATCTTTAGCCTCTGTCAGTTCTTTAGCCGCACACTGTAACTGTGTATTTCTTTGAAGTTGTTATTATTGAGAGTCATGAGGTGCTCATATCCAAATTACGTTGAGTTAATTGCATTTCCATACGAGAATTATGTCTAATTTATTTCAAGTTAGTACCACCTTATCTTACTATCTCCTGAGAAAGGTTTCAGGTCTTAATAAACAAGTACTTTAATAATTATCTTGTGGTACATGTTTGATTATGTAAACAAGTACTAATTTGTGTTCTTAACACTTACTATTTTGTTTCTGATCCTGAAGATTTGGAAGAGGGAATTGGAAGAAAATGTGGATCAGACCGCTATATATTTGAGAGAGAACAGAGGTAACTTTGTGATATATTATTTAGTTGTTAGAAATTTTTTCATTATAAACCTTATGCCACACAGTCACTACTACAAAATAGTCATTGTACACTGCACATTGTACACGGATTTGGCAATTTTATTAAAAACAGTGTACCAAATATGATTTTTTACTTGTTCACACAATATCTGCACCGATTGTCTACACGGAGAATTAGTAATATCAGTGTAGCATTATTAGAGAGAGCTACACGGTTTTATTAGAAACCAAAAATCCGTGTGAAAGAGGTCCGTGTGCAAATAATTGAGAGAGCTACACGGACTTTTAATACAAAGCCGTGTAGGAATAGACACACGGATTTTTGATAATATATCCGTGTAGAAATAGTAGAATTGTACAGGATTTATAACTAAATAGCCGTGTATGTTTAGTTGGAGAGCTACCACGGATTTATAACTAAATAGCCGTGTATAAAAGTGTAGGGTTTTAATGTCTTCCCCTTCCAGCGCCGTTTTGATCAAGGTCTTTGTAGTACATCTCTCTGAACTGAGCTTTTTCCTATTAGATTTCTGCGAATTGATCGAGGCCAGCAACTGAGATCTGAGATATAAGCG
The DNA here is from genome assembly GCA_025461045.1 of Carex parvula. Classification (NCBI taxonomy): domain Eukaryota; kingdom Viridiplantae; phylum Streptophyta; class Magnoliopsida; order Poales; family Cyperaceae; genus Carex; species Carex parvula. Next base: position 17,552 of record JAJGRW010003380.1, read on the forward strand.
GTATGTACTTCATATTAATTTCCTATGATTGCAATTGATCTGTTCTATGCTTTACTCATGATGTTTAACCAAGTCCTGCGCATGCTTCACAAAAAAAGGGCATAACTTTTGATCCGTCCGTTATCTCTCTGAACTGAGCTTTTCCTATCAGATCTGCGAATTGGATCGAGGCCAGCAGCTGAGATTCTGAGATAATAAGCGGTATGTACTTCATATTAATTTCCTATGATTGCAACTGATCTGTTCTATGCTTTACTCATGATGTTTAATCAAGTCCTGCGCATGCTTCACAAAAAAAGGGCAGAACTTTTGATCCGTCCGTCGGATCGGAGCTGAAATTTTGACATGAAGCTTCGCAGCCCAAAAACCAAGCTAACTTACTTTCCAGCCCAATCCGACCATCGGATAGAGAGTTTTGAACTTTCTTTACAATCTCAGAGTTTTTAGGGTCTTTCGTGCATCATTTACTGTTTTGACTTTGCACGATGAAGTTTACTGGTTTAGGGTTAAGTGTTTGAAATTTGGGCATAAAAGTAATTGGTCTGTGACTGATTGTTTTGCATAAAGTATGTGTTAATCACCAAAGTGGAGGTCCCCTTATATAGTCATTTATGCACATGAGATTTATGATTTTGTTATCACCAAAGTGGTCAAATCAGAATAATCATTTAGTTGCATAAGTGACATAATGATATTGATAGAAATACTAACTATTATCAAATTATAATTTTGTAGAATGTGACAAACCAACCGCATTACACCAAGGATCAGATCGACGATGTGCGGTGCATGTGGACAAGGTGGTTTACCATGGAATTTGTAATCCTCGATATGGATTTGCATAGATTTGTAATAAAAATATGTTTCGAATGAATTTATTGCTATATGAATTTGTATAAATTTAGTATATGAATTTCTGCTAATTAATCTGTTTCGAATGAATTTATTGCTATATGGAATTTTGTATAATTTCTGTCGCAAAAATAGCTAGCAAAGCTGGAGGCTAGCCCAAAAAAAAAAATATACAAAAAAAAAAATTAGCTATTATACACGGATATTTCACAATCGTCCGTGTACGATAGAAAAAACAAAAAAAATTAGCTATGCACACGGATATTTAACAAATGTCCGTGTATAATAGCTAAGAGAGCTACACGGACATTTAATACAAATCCGTGTGCAATAGTAATCATACACGGATATTTTAGAAAAATCGTGTATGATAGCCTTGCTGGAGGCGAAATACAACAAAATCTTCAATTATTGTACACGGATATTTACCAAACGTCCGTGTATAATAGCTAAGAGAGCTACACGGACTTTTAATAAAAAGCCGTGTAGAAAGAGTAATCGTACACGGTTAATAAAGGGAATATCCGTGTAGCTCGGTACTTAGAGAACGACACCGGCAGGTCTTTGTACACGGTAATTAGGGATATCCGTGTAGAAATCATTATATCACACCGGTTAAATATCCGTGTGTAGTTTCTGACCTACTTCATACACCCTGGATTTAAACACGGCAGGAAATTCGTGTAGCTCTTCCATTAATGTCCGTGTGCAATCTCTTTTCTGTAGTAGTGAGTGCCACTAGGCCCACTACAATTATTATATACCCTTGAAAGAAATTATGAATGTCATCTTCCCTTTAAAACATGTAGTTGCCTCGTTCACTCATCCCCAAATTCCCCCTCTCTTTTTCTTGCCCTGATGTATGTAGAAGGTTACAAAGATAGGTACACGATATTTTGCTTGATTTAGAAGGTTTAGCACATGATATTTTTGCTTAGATAGGGAATTGAGTATATTTTTTTTCATATTTTGAAACTGTATACATAAAACTGCTCCTTAAATCTAAGATGTCCTGTTTATTGAGCAGATTGATCTCAAAGACAAGTGGCGAAACATGACGAGAAGCTAGATTCGATCTCCTTCTTTCTTTTGTTCTTTTTTAATGTGTCCTATATTTGTCCAACATCTCTAAATACCTTTTGAAACTACACTTGGAGTCAAAAGGTACAATTCTGACATCCATAATATGATTCATGTGTGCATGGCTTTTCTATAAGAAAGGTATAGGAAAAGCATAAACAAAAGAACAAAAGTAAACGGCAATTTAGCTTCTTGTATTGTACAGCTACAATGCCCTTTTGTATGTTATTTTTACTCTTAACCTGATTTGTATTAATTGCTGCCAATAAATAAATTTTAAAGCCACAATTCTTTACATAATAGTCCATTGTGCCCTGTAATGTATTAATAATTTTTACTCTGAAACTGATATTTAATATTGCTGTCAATAAATAAACTTTAAAGTCTATTTGCAAATCAGTACAGGGATTCACTTGCAATTTGATAATAAAATATTTTACTTCTGCTGTTGATATTGACTTCGAAGTAGAAACTGCAAATAGATTGTCCATAATGAATTTTACTTCTCGGGTGGTACTATCCTTCATATTAGTTATAGGTTGTAAGAAAGAGAAGCATTTTTAATTTAAGTCAAGTAAATAGATTTTTATGACAATTAACTTGGATAATTTTGTGTCTTTTGTGTGTTTTGTGGATATATGGAATTAAATTTGGATTTTTTTTGGCAATTAACTTGTTTGATGTCTTTTGTTTGTGATTGTGGCATATTAATTATTGATCTAAATGTGATATTTGAATTAGCTCATGCGAATACCCACATTTTGCAACAATAACAAAAAAAAAAAAAAAAAAAAAAAAATTATATATATATATATGAACAGTAACGGTTGTTTATTAAAAGGCCGTTCCTGATCGTTAAATCAGTATCGGTTGTCCTTAAAGGCCATTCTGATTATCAACATCAGTATCGGCTATAACAAATAACCGTTCCTGATTGTCCATATCAGTATCGGCTATATCAACCACCGTTCCTGATTATGGGATTTAGTGTCGGTTATTTAACCGTTCCTAATTAGTTCTACTATCTGTAACAGCTGGGTCAGTGTCGCCTCTAGGTCCGTTCCTGATGCGTGTTTTTAACCGTTCCTGATGTGTGTTTTTCCACTAGTGTATCTTATGTATATATATTCTTGTTTATAAATATATGCATGAATGCTTGAACATGTGCAAAATTGATGTAATGTGAAATAATTATGCTAGGAAGAAATGATTTCTTGAATAACAATATTTTTTTGCAAAAACCTCAGTAAAAAAAATTGCAAGTATTCATACTTTTTATGTTACATATTAATACAATCAGAGTCATTTGTAAAAAATATTTTACAACGTAAAAATTCATACTTCAGTTATAAGTATGAATGCTTTCCTCAGTACTTAACAATACTTTTCTCAGTACCTAGCTATCAATACATTAATACTGTGTGAGTATGAATATTAGAAATGAATACTTGACATTCTAGCGATAAATAGGTATAATACTTGACATTGTAGAGATAAATACTTGACATTTTAGAGATTAAATACTTAATCATGGATCTCATTTGAAAGAAAAAATTACATAGAAGAAGTTCGTGGTTTAAGATTCGCAAAATTCCTCACAGATCGTCAGAAATATTGGCGAGATTAAACGGAGAAAAAAACAACTCTAAAAATGTGTAAAAGATGGATATGTGATGAGAGAGATTAAAGAAAGTTGATGTCCAGCTTTTTTAGAAATACTTAGTATCTTAGTTATGAATATTTGCATTTTAGAGATGCATACTTGACATTTTAGAGATGAATACTTGAAATTTTAGAGATAAATACTTCATCATGGATCTCATTTGAAAGATAAATATTCACAATTTACTGAGTAAGTATGAATACTCGACATTTTTGCGCGTGGTTCCTATCGTAATCGCTTTCAAGCGACATTTGTTGTCCCCCAGGTAGTTAATGTCTAAGACACGTCTGTGGGTTTCTCATAAATACTTAACAACATAAATATTCACACTTTACTGAGTAAGTATGAATACTCGGCATTTTAGAGAATAATACTTGACATATTAGATATGAATACTTGACAAGTTATGAATACTTGAACGACGAAGAACCCGAAAGTACTTCATCATGGATCTCATTTGAAAGAGAAAATTACATAGAAGATATCTGTAGTTTTAGATTCGCAAAATTCCTCACAAATCGTCAGAAATATTGACGAGATTAAACGGAGAAAAAAAACCCACTTCTAAAAATGTGTAAAAGATGAGTGTGTAATTAGAGATAAAAGAAAGTTGATGTCCAGTTTTTTTTTTAATACTTGATGTCTTAGGTATGAATACATAATATATTATATGGTAATACTTGCACGCATAAGTATCCATATATACACGCGTCAGTTGTAAATTTTTTCAATCATAAGTAGTCCCCCAAGTAGTTAATGTAGTTAGTGGTCCCCATTGTACTTTACACATCAGTTAATCAGGGGGACATTTAGGGGTCAGAATGGGGGGACTGTTAGTCGATCCCGAAATAAAATTCTTTTAAAAACGTGGTTATTTATATTAAAATATATTTTTTTTTGGGTAAAAATAAAAATCACGGGAAGAAAAGCTATCAATGTAGCAAAATAATATTTTGTGTTATCCAGCATCACAACTTGGCTGGGCTGGATGCCTTCGGCCTATCAGATAGATTATGTTAGATTTTTGCATTACTATCTATTGGATGAACACTTTTAATTTGAAGGATTTCCTTCTGTTCATTGAATTTTTTTGTTAGCAAAACAAAATTATGCGGGGTTCGTTGTACATTAAAATTGGGAAGTTCTATTAATTTTAGATTCCCTTAAATTGCCACTGAATGGACCTTTTTGGGCTCAACTTCAGTTTGATCAGGTTAAATTTCTCGTGTCTATTTAAACAGAGGTCAGAATGTTATAGGCCTATACACGCTTAAGGCCCCTTTTAAGTTGTAAATCCAAGAAGGAAATATATAGCATAGGTGAAGGCCCATTAAAATTGGGGTGGTGGCCTGGTTATAGGCTGTGCTTTCCTGCTCTTTTCCAATAAAGTGAAATGAGTGATGCACTATGCATTACTATTTTGTTTTTACAGTCCAAATAGTCGATATGAACCATTTAAAATGATCTCCATAAGAAAATATACATGTAAATCAAAATTTACATGTTTTTAATTTTTTTTAATTATTTTAGGAAATTACTTGATCTTGAAATTTAACAAAAGTAGCAATCTTCTACTTATCTAAAAAATAGTAAAAAAAATATTTTTTTTAAATTTAGTCCGTGAGTATACTTTCAAATGAAGATCGCGTTGAACAGTTCATATCAATTATTTAAACTTTCAAAAAAAATATTGATTCATAGTATGAATATGCATAATACCATAGCCTCACTCCAGTGAATATTAAAATTCTGGTAAAAAACAAAATTTACGTCGATTTTTTCATTATTATGTATTTAAAAGTACTTCAAACAAATATTTATAAAAACTGAAAGGAAGATTGCGAACTCGTCACCGGTCACTACTCGGTACAACCTTTGAAAGTATACCTCAAGAAATGCTGATTAAATTATTTTATATTTATCTAAGAAGAAAGAAAAAAGAAAATTGTAAAAAATTGTAGAAATTAGTCTTAAAGTGTATTTTTATATGAAATAACGGTTTGAAGTAGCTGTTTGAATTTTGAAAACAAAATAAATTAATAGCATGAATCAATCCGTAATATGCTAGCGGAGCCTCAGCAATACAACCCTTGTTTAAATTTACCTTTTAATAAACTACTGATGTTATTGCATCTTATACTAGCTTCTAAAAAGATTGTGTTTGTTTGTAAAAGACCACAGAACTGCACTATACAAACTGTAATTATTTGTCTTATAGTATTAGTTTGAATGGTCGATTATAAATTTAGTAATATAAAAAAGTTTAGGTTTGTAAACTGTAACTCGGTAGATTTCCTCTTATTTGGTTTTGCACATCTTCACACATTATTTGTACTTATCAAGTCTCAAAATCTCACATGGATCTTCTTCTTCATCAAAGCATTTATCCCCAAACAAGTTAGAGTAAGTTAGAAATAAAATCCAACCGGAATTTTCAACAGAGGAACTTCCTAGGAGATCACCCATCCTAGTACTACTCCTGCTCTATTTATGAAGGTTTCATTTTCATAAAAGGTTATTTTTTTTTACCGCTGGCTCGTCAAGCCTATCACAAATTCTCACGAAATCTCACATCAATAACTTCTTAAAATTAAAATTCACATTGCACGTATTATGTTTTTTTAGCTTGGCAAAGTAAAAAACTACACGGTCCGGTATGAATAGCAAAAGGAGAATTTCATGTATACTCCTCAAAGACCTCAAATTTACATATCTTCTCCTCTAAAATTCAAAATATCATGTTATCATTTTCCAATTAATTTTTTCTATTAAAACTCGAATTTATAAAGTACCAATTTTATCATTTATTAAAAAATTGTATCAAATTTAAGAGAAATGTTTAGTCTTCTATTCAGTCGGCTGCAATGTTTTAAAATGCGGTTTTGTTCATGCATGCAGAAGGTTACGCATACCGCATATGCGGATTTTAATGCGGACTTATATATATGAGGATTAAAAAAATGACCAAATAAAATAGAGCATAATAGGAAGTACGGATTTAGTGCAGTGGCACGAGTGCCGTCTCTCTACAAAAAAGACGCAAGTTCAATCCTCAAAAATAACATTTAGAAAATATTGAAGTGTACCAGGACCCTTTAATAAAAAAAAATAATAATAACTCATAATTTTTGAGATTTTCCTTCTATTTTTTTTTTCTTTTTTCATTTTTAATTTGGTGTACAAAAGGCACTATAAATACCTTAAACACAGAAAAAAGCGACGTCAGTGCAAAATCTTTGGCCCAAAATCGAGGTTTCATTTGAAACCTGAAATCAAAATATTTGAGCAATGTTAGTGCAAAATCTTCGGCTCATTACCTTTTGCATTTGAGCGACATCGGTGCACAATGATGTGGTATTTAATTATAAAAGAAAGAACTTCGCTAAATTTGCATCAATCTAGGTGGAGGGTAATTTAAAAGGAACAAATAAATATAACTGATTGGGAGACTATAAAAGAACCTGAAGACTAATGGAAAACTCATTTGACTAGACTATGTCCGGATGAGTAATTGAAATTAGGTTTTGGATCCGGGTTTCTGTTAATAAAATTGTTTGATCCGATTTTGAATATGTTTTTTTTTAACTTAATAAATTAATAAATATTTTGATGGACTCGGTCCTCATAGACATTTTTCATGTGATAGCACACTGCATATGCGGTCTATGCAGCTGTATAAAAACACTGGTCGGTTGTGAGGACAAATTGTCTATTTGTTACTTGTGGTACACAAGCGTATGCATAAATGTCACTATGTAAATGTTACAAGTAAAAAAATCAATCATTTGTTTTCGAAAACCGACGAATTATAAAACTAAACATTTTTTTTCAAAAACTACATATTTTTTTAATAAAAGATAAAAATGAGTACTTTATAAATATTAAAATAAATTTTTAATAAGAAAATAATTAATTGGACAAACTGTGGAGTTGTTATAATAAGAAGGACAAATATGGATATTATGAATTTTACAAAGAAACTAGTAATTTCGAGGTTTTCTAGGGATAGACATGAAATTTTCCTAACAAAAAAAGGAGAGCAGCTTGGGTCCGATGCCCATCGGATCCAAAGTGGGTTTGATGGGCTCTCTGACCGTTCGATATGCTTTAGGATTCACGCCAGAACTTTCGCATCTGCTTTAATTTACGTGCACACGAATCTTAAAGCATATCGGACGGTCAGAGAGCCCATCGAACCCACCCAAGCTGCTCTCCAAAAAAAAATGCAAAACCAAAAATATATATATTTTGTTTTTCAAAGGAAGAAATATTCTTCACAGCACATGCATAAACTTATTAACTTTCTATATGTAACATCTGATAATATACGACATGTTCTATTGTCATGACGAATGGCCATGTGGGTAGGTATGATGACGAAACTTAAATTTTCTTCTCCATTCTCTCCAACTGGAGGCTTCCGTCACCTCGAACTGTAATATTCGTGAGTTTGATAATTGAATTCTTTATTATTAAACTTCCAAATTATATAGGGCTGCTAATGAGCCGAGCCGGCTCACGAATCCATGAGTTGAACAGCTCAATAATTAATATTGAGTCGGGCCCTGAACTGAAAAAAGCTCGGACTCGACTCGACTCAAATTTTACATATCAACCGAGCCGAATTTGAGCCGAGCCGGGCCGGCTCGTGAGCCCATCGAATCGAGTTCTCTCGCATCCAGAATTATTTTTCCTTCCTCTTTTGTCCTGCTCATCATTCCTTCGCAAATCATCCTGCATCCTGTTGCAAAACAAATTGATATACTTTGGATTTAATAAAAAGACAAGAATAAGAAATGATATCAGAAATTGATATCCAATTAAACAAAATTTCAGATTTTAAAATGATATCAGAAATTGTTATTTATCTATGAGAACTTGAACTAGAACTTCATTTGCTAAATAGCTTATCTGAAATTTTGTTATTCGTGATACCAGTATCGCATCCAGAACTGATACCAGATCAAACAAATATGGTCTTTTAGTGATTTCACATTTGTTTTTGTCTTTTTAGAATATTGCGTGCGTTAATCAAACAAATAGTTGTTGCATGTTGTGAAAAAGCTCAAATATGGTCTGAGCCGGCTCGCGAGCCGGCTCGGCCCGGCCGAGCCAAGTCAATTATTTACATGAGCCGAGCCGAGTCGAGTTTTTTCTTTCAAAATCGAGCCGAGTCTGAGCCGGGCCGTTATGCTTCTCTCATTGAATCCGAGCCGAGTCTGAGCCGAGTCAAGCTCATTAGCAGCCCTAAAATTATATGACAGAAAGGAGACTTTTCCTTTAGTACCTTTTTTAGCTGACATTTTATTAATATCCAAAGTTAATTGCTAATTAATAAATATACTCACGTTAGCTAAATTTTTTTAAAAATATCAAAACTAGCTATTTAATGACCAGTCCTAAGTAAACATAGATGTTAATAAAAATGTTGGCTTTTTGAGACGTCCTTCTTCTCTCAAGTATTAATGAGTCCGGCTACTATAACACTAGTGTCATTTCAAACTAAAAACACCACATCTTAAACCGTTGAATCTACTTTAATGTTCGTGCAAGACACTAGTGTCATTCTAGCTCTA
>JAJGRW010003381.1:0-35152 GCA_025461045.1 Carex parvula
TTCAAAGTGGCTTCATAAATAGTAAAAAAATTCCAAAAAATGTAAAATTTAGTCTCCAAGCACATTTTAATATTTAGAAAAAGTTGAACGGTTCAGATCGGTTGTTTGGATTTTCAAAATGAAAATATGGTGTGAAGTAAAACGACGTTTTACTTCACAACTCACCATAGCCTATCTATATATATATCTATATATATATATATATATATATATATATATATATATATATATAGGATTTGGCTAATATGCTATGCATATATAAGGGCCCCTCCGTGCTACGGCTCACTTTTTGAGTTTTCAAAATCCTAACGGTCGATCCGAACCGTTCAACATGATCTCCATATGAATATGTACTTGCAAACCAAATTTTATATTTTTTAGAATTTTTTTACTATTTATTAAGCCACTTTGAAAATCGCTGATCCAATGGTCCAGCAGATTTTACTGTTGTGTACAAATTAGTGCTTTTTCAAAGTGGCTTAATAAATAGTAAAAAAATTCTAAAAAATGTAAAATTTGGTTTGCAAGTACATATTCATATGGAGATCATGTTGAACGGTTCAGATCAACCGTTAGGATTTTGAAAACTCAAAAAGTGAGCCGTAGCACGGAGGGCTCTTATATATGCATAGCACCGTAGCACTGTCCTATATATATATATATATATATATATATAGTATGACTAAGTTGCTGCTAGCAGCATTTCGGCCAGCTGCTGCCGGGGCTATATTTAGCCATACGATGTTCAAACAACAAATCCAAACCATTAGATGTGATCTCTATATTAAAATCTACTTGGAGACCAAATTTTACATTTTTTGGAATTTTTTTTACTATTTATTAAGCCACTTTGAAAATTCTAGATCATATGGTCCAGACTGTTTTTACTGTTCACCCGGATCAGCAATTTTCAAAGTGGCTTAATAAATAGTAAAAAAATTTCAAAAAATGTAAAATTTGGTCTCCAAGTACATTTCAATATTTATAACATGTTGAACGGTTCGGATCGGTTGTTTGGATTTTCAAAATCTAAAAAATGGCCCCAAGTAAACGGGGTGGTTTACTTTGCAAAGCACCGTAGCCTTACTCTATATATATATATAGAGTGGCTAAGATCAAAGTGGTATGACCAAGGCCTTTGGTGCTACCAAGTCGTTTTTGGATTTTCAAAGTCCAAACGGTCGATCTAAACCATTAGATGTGATCTCTATATTAAAATCTGCTTGGAGACCAAATTTTACATTTTTTGGAATTTTTTTACTATTTTTTAAGCCACTTTGAAAATTGTTGATCACATGGTTCAGAATTTGGTTGCACTGTTTTTACTGTTCACCCGGATTTGCCATTTTCAAAGTGGCTTAAAAAATAGTAAAAAAATTCAAAAAATGTAAAATTTGGTCTCCAAGCAGATTTTAATATAGATTGAACATCTAACGGTTTGAATCGAATATTTGAACTTTAAAATTGCAAAAACTAATTGGTAGTACCAAGTCCTTAGTCATACCACTTTGACCTTAGCCTCTCTATATATATATATATATATATATATATATATATATATTTCAATTCGTAGTCTATGCGCAACTGACAACATTAAATTGAGAAAATTCTTTGGTACGTGCGTGATTCACAGTATGAACGAACTAACTCAGCTCAGTTAGTTCATTGTTGCACAATTAAGTTGCCAGAAATTGAAGCTGTGGCCGAGTATATTTTCTATTTAATTTTCAATAGCGGTCCAATTAAGGATTATCACCAGAAGTTATAAGTATAATCCTCGAAAGCCCAATAGGCGTTTTTTTTTTTTTGTTTAAAAGTGCAGTAGGCCCTTGTTAACGGGTTCCCTTTCGTGAGCTTAGGAACATATTCGGCCCACTCATCGCATCTATTTGATTTGTTTATAATGTTGTTCGCACTAAAAATATAACATTGCCATAAATTAATTTTATATCATTCGAATAGAGTACATATCAAATTTAGACAAATCAAGATTTTTTTTTTTTTTTTTGAAAAATTAAGCCAGTAGAGAAGGCTAACGGCGGGTCATCCTTTTGGGTGTACACGGGTCGAGCTGTCGGATTTTACCTACGTTTTCAATATGATATGTAGTTTAAGAATTTTTTTTGAACTTTTGTTAATAAAGAGAGAAAGAAAAGCTTAGATAATAGTGCAAGATGCATGTTTTCTCAAACGATTTTTTTGTTGTTGTTTAAACATGAAATGATTACGACAACTCTAAAATTATCTCGCAACATATAAGTGGGGCCAAGGGGGTCTGGCCCTCTTTATGGTTGGTTGAAGATTTTGATAGAGCAATTTTAAATTCATGTAGTGTATTTATAATAGAGTCAAAATAACATTTCATATAACTCGTGCGCTACATGAATCAAAAATTATTTTGTCAAAATATGTACCCTATGTTGCAAAATTTTAGATATATATATACATATACATAGGATTTTGCTAATATGCTACGCGTAGCATAGAGCCCCTCTGTGCTACGGCCAATTTTTGAGTTTTCAAAATTCTAACGGTCGATCTGAACCGTTCAACATAATCTCCATATGAATATGTACTTGCAAACCAAATTTTACATTTTTTAGAATTTTTTTACTCTTTATTAAGCCACTTTGAAAATCGCTGATCCAATGGTCCAGAAAAGTTTACTGTTGTGTACAAATTAGTTTTTTTTTCAAAGTGGCTTAATAAATAGTAAAAAAATTCTAAAAAATGTAAAATTTGGTTTGCAAGTACATATTCATATGGAGATCATGTTGAACGGTTCGGATCGACCTTTAGGATTTGGATAACTCAAAAATTGAGCCGTAACACGGAGGCCTCTATGCTACGCGTAGCACCGTAGCACTGTCCCATATACACACACACACACACACACACACACACACACATATACATATATATATACACAAATGAATTTTCAAATTTCGGTTGTTTGAATTTTCAAAATGAAAATATGGAGTGAAGTAAAATGTTGTTTTACTTCACAACGCACCATAGTCTATCTCTATATATAGAGAGAGAGAGAGGGGGGGTATGTAGACTCTTTTATAACAATGATAAACAATGTGCCTTCCTTTTACGTTATCAAGCATTTAAATTTTTGTAAATTTTCTAGAAACTTTCTTATTGGTCTTCAATCCCACTAATATTGTGTTGTCAAAAGAAAATGAGGTGATTAAATTGATAGGAATTAGATGTGGGCTAATTTGTATGTTATTGCTCTTTCCATCAAGCTTTCTAGAATTGTCGATAATTAAATTTTAACGATTGTTTTGCTGAACGATCGAACCAAATTTGGTATACCATATTTAATGATGAATGACATATTACAACCTTAATGTTTATGTTTGGATAACTTTTCTCATTCTGAGTTATATAATATTATTGTGTCTTTTCTTTCTCCTACTCTTGAGTTCGACTTCTCTGTGCTGAGGTCATAAATCGCCGTCCAAGAGGCTTCCCGTCAAAAATTTGAATTCATATCACGTAAGGTAACATAACATGTTTATTTAGATCCGAACCATCCATCCGATCAAAATATGCACAAATATTAAAGGGGCCGTGCATAAGCATAACAGAAATATTATGTTACCACAGAGGACAAGGACTAAAAAATTGTCTGCAGAGCTCGCTCGCCATTGTCCTTCCAAATGCATAGATTTTTTGTTTTTACAGCTCCATAGGACTGTTCTTCTTCTTCCCCAATTTTATGTAATCAGTTGAGAACATACCAGCATGCATTATTATCGTTTAGAATTGTTTTGATGATAAAATAACCTAGGCATCCAGAGGAAACATAACCCGTACGATTTTCCTGTGTCAATTGCCTTACCTCAAAGGACCTTGGTGGTCACAGTAAATCCACACTTTAAATAAAGTTTATAGAATTCCGCAAATCTCGCTTCATGTAAAAATGCAAGATTCTCCACTTACTACCAAGGAGAAAAGGATAAGGAGGTAACAATCCATTAAGAAGTTGGATAAAGAAAAGGACACCCAGTCACACATTACTTGCAAACACTATCATGACAATTACATGAACTTGATTTGAAAATCCCTTCATGAGTAGATTCCATTCTAACTTTTATCTAAACAAATATATTACAGAAAGCTAACAAAAAAAAAAAAGATTAAAGGGAGAAAAAAGAATGGTAAAGGTAAAAATTGCAAGGAGGTGGGAAGCCACAAGCAGCATCTCCTATTCAACCTGCAATTTCTTCAAAGCACCAAAAACTATAATTCCCTTCATATGATTTTATCTCCCAATAACAAAACTTGAAAGCTCGCTAAGGTCACAACATGATTATCTCATCTGGTACATCCATGAATCTTGTTCGCTTCTGAAAAAAGAAATAAAAAAATAGAAAATGATGATCTGAAAGAATAAAGAGGACAGAGATGGGTAATATTTCACAAATAAGATTGTAACAAACGTTTAATAATAGAAAAAAATATTTTTATTTTCATTCAATGAGGATGTGCTTAAGAACAATCAATGGTCTGTTAGTGGAACTTGTATGATTTTTAATTACTACTTATGGTGAATGATGCAAATAAATATAACATAACCACAGTCTATCAATTCAGGAATAAAATCAAACACTCGGAATTAAAACATACGTTTTTGTTTTCAAATAACATCCATTCAATTGTCAAAAAAATTCATTAATCATTGATACATGACAAAGAATGGACAAGTAGTACAAGTTTTCACAAGTAGCCATCATGGTTTTACAATATACTATGTACTCAAATAAAAGGTCATTGCAATAAATAAGAGTCATGCCCTTTAGTTTGAAATTTTTCTTAAGCCAAATCTCAAATTGATTCAATATAGAATGTTCAATTTCACACCTAATTAGCCCAATATTTTTTCTTAAATGTAAATTAAAAAAAGGAAAACTAAAGAATGGATAAGTATTATGGAACTTATCAATGCACTACAAAATAAAATTGAAATATGATAATTTTTTATGAGCACATAGAGAAAATAACATAGATCACATCTAACGGTTTTATTTTGACTTTTATTAAATTTTGAGTTTAATTAAGTTTTTAAAAATGGAGGCATGGTAGAGGCACAAAAAATGGAGGCATTTGATTCTTATCAAAATCCTTGGGTAATGTCAAAATTGATGGACTGGACTACATATTTTGGGTACTCTAGGGAAGAAGTATCACAAATTGTCACGCATGTTGTAGATGCTCACTCTTAAATTAGGGATAACATCTTAATAAATTTAATTTATCATAAGCACATTAACATTCCAACTAGTGCACCATTTGGGTCATCAACATCATGTTAAGATTAAAGAAGTTAGCATAGGATAATGAAAACAGAGCACCCAAAAGAAAAGCTTGGAATAGTAAGATAATATTTGAGAAAGAACTAAAAGGCGTCAACCAATTTACACAAGCGAATGTTGGACCCTATACTTGACTAGAATTGTTAGCAAATGCATAATTTAATATGCAAGAATTATATACACAAAAGTAATGATTGTTCTTGGCAACCAACTCAAGCAAGTTATATTTATTGCACCACCAAATTATGTAGGCCAGGAGTTTGCTTGGCCCTTGGTTTTTCTCACATTCACCCCCAAATTAGACAAATGATAGCATAATGAAATGCAATTTGATTATCTACTTTGGCTATAGGCAGGGCATTTGCCATTTGGTATCAGGTCACGGTTTGGTGGTGATGGTGGTGGTTGGGGGGGGGAGGTTTGGTACCTGCTGGCTTTGGCTAGGTTAAATTCTCTGTTATTGTTTTCGTTTTCTTCTTTTTTACCTGTTATCTGTAACTTGAATTAAATTATTCACATGTAAGCTTTCATTGCATATTAATGGAAGTTGGTGACCAGGACATAGAGCCACCCCTCGAAAAGAAATAGCATTTAATTGTATGACAAGCTCAGAAGTGATTACTTATAACATAAACAGTTTTTACAAATGTTAGTTGAAACTAACATTCAGTCTACAGTGATATTGATTTAACAAGAACTGATACATTTAAGAGGTAGTTTTAGAAGTCAAAACATATGTTTGCAGCATTTTTCCAGATTTGAAGTGTGATATATATAAAAATATTAATTAAATATTTAAACAAAGTTGCCTTACTCTCAAGAATTTAATTGACAGAAAACATGTACAAATGATGCTTAAGTAGAAGAGCTTCTCTGAGACAACCGGAATTATCCGTTTATTTGAGGCAAAATAGGCACTAAAAGAGAAACTGACTAAATACTAAATACTCTGCATAGATGAATTCAACCTAGCTTCCTGTTTCCCAGAAGAACAAAAATAACACGGCGAAAGACCAACAAGACAATTTGACCTGATCAAAGGAACCAATATTTTAACAGATTATGCAGAGTACAGATCAGCCTAACTACAGTTAAACAATGAGTTAGTCCCATTTTCTACAAAAACTCCACTTGTTTTTAACAAACCAAAGCCTAAGCACATGCTATGGTACTTAAAAGAGTTGACATAGCACCATCATGCTTCATGTTCACATTTATTTTACTACTCTCATTCATATAATTTAATCCAAAGTCAATTGACTTACCCAAACCCATGTTGTATTTAATTTTTATATTATATTACCACAACCCCAAACCAAATCCCGCGTCTCAAGCCCTGACCTAGAAAGCAGAGTCACATGGGTTGAACATCTTGCCACCTCGCGGAAATTAAGTATTATGTTTACTTAATATCATTTGGTGTTGAATAAGATGTTTTGGTGATGCAAGCTTTACATCAATATCTCATCATGCATTTAATTATAGAATTTATTAAATTTTTTAGATTTCATATATTCCCTTTTGCCCCTTAAGCATCTGCAGGTGTACAAATATTTTGTTAATATGTATAACTAATATTCTAATTTAAAAAATGATTAATTCTAAAACCTAACTAACAGTTTTGAATAGGAAAAAGAAACACGCCTGTTTATTGTTTCTATTAAGTCTATTGACAAGGGGTCCATAATGAAAAAGTATGATTTCTTGTCATTTGTTGATAAGGAAAAAAATACCAAAGAGAAAAAACAAGAATTTCTCAGAAAGGATCTCCATGCTTGTGCTCATGTACCCAATGACTTGACCATTTTCATAAAAAGCACTGATGCACATGCACTTTAGATATGAACCTTGTAAAACTAAAAGACCATATTGGGTATGGAAATTCATACGATCAATCCCCAATTATCAATTAAAGTTGGACACACCAAAGGTTATATATATATATATATAGAGAGAGAGAGAGAGAGAGAGATGAGCTATGGTGAGACGTGGAGTAAAACAAGTTTGTACTCCACGCCATATTTTCATTTTGAAAATCCAAACAACCGATCCGAACCGCTCAACATGTTCTCTATATTGAAATGTGCTTGGAGACCAAATTTTACATTTTTTGGAATTTTTTTACTATTTATTAAGCCACTTTGAAAATCGCTGATCCACAGTGAACAGTAAAAAACAGTAAAAATTTCTGGACCACCGGATCAGCGATTTTCAAAGTGGCTTAATAAATAGTAAAAAAATTCCAAAAAATGTAAAATTTGGTCTCCAAGCACATTTCAATATAGAGAACATGTTGAGCCGTTCGGATCGGTTTTTTGGATTTTCAAAATGGAAATATAGTGCCATGGAGTAAAAACTTGGTTTTACTCCACGTCTCACCATAGCTCATCTCTCTCTCTCTCTCTCTCTCTCTATATATATATATATATATTGAACATGTAGAAAACTTGAGTCAGATACGTGTATTTTATGAAGTGAATATGGTGGTGATTGGTGAAATAGAAGTATAGAGAGGTACCAAGAAATAGAACTACTCAAACAAGAAAAGCTACAGCAACTAGATTTACAATATGATCAGTTGCGTGCCACCCACCGAACAAAACAAAAGGCAAAAATTGTTCATCTACAGTTTCTCTGATGTGCTGAGAATAATCTTTTAGAGATTTTTCTTCATAGAAGAGCAGAAGAAAAGGACAGCCATGTTCTCTAATACTAAACTTGGCCAAACTAAATAATTTGTTAAGATTAAAAACTAGTGAAAAACACACCAAATTAGACATATTATATCATTAATTGCAACGTTTTCTTATTGATTACCCAAGGAGGCCCAAACATCAGGTTTCCCATACTCGAATATAATTAAAATCAATATTTAAATAACAATGCACGCTGTCATCAAGTAATGATTTCTGTAAATTATTATGTACCAATGGTAAATAAAATTTGTTTTCTCATTATGTGCTTATGTACCTGAGATGTAAGAATGCATATAACATTTTCCATTGTCCGTTGTAAGAATGTACTTAAGTAATCTCACTCGCGCATTAGCAATACACTGGAAGTAAAAGCTGGTGACACCAAATTTCATGATTTCAGATTTTTTGAATTTCCATATATTTTATTTTGGAGAAAATAAGTTGTATGCCCTTAAAGAAGTAAATGTTATTCCTTAAAAAACATTTTTCAGAGAAAATAACAAATACCTCTTTCTTCCCAGGTGTCGCCAGCACTGAACTAACCTTTGGCACAACCAGCCTCCTCTCTGGCACAACCGCAGTTGAAGCCATCCCCCGATCCTTTGCTGCGCACAACTTCATGATCTTCTCGGCAGCCTCGGAAGCACTCTTGCTCTCCTCCATCAGCTTCTCCACCTGCGCTTTGGGCAGCCGCATTCTTAGCCTCACGCTGCCATCCGCCTTCGACTCAACCGAAGGTTTCGTGAGGCACACATCGGACACGGAGCGCCGAGACAGCATGAGACTCTCAAGCCGCTCTTTGGCGCCCAAATTAAGCTGGCCCGACCAGGCCCTGCCCGGTCCTCGGGGGTTATTTCGAGAACTTACATTCGGGATCTCGACGAGAAAGTAGAGTTTACCGGGCTTGAGAGGCGCGTCTGGATCGAGGGGACGCGCGCGGAGGCCTACACGCTTAACTTCGTCGGATTCGAGGAGACTAAACCCGGGGTGATCGCGGAGAGCGTTCGCTACTTGGGATGGGGGTTTGAGGCGGAAGGAGGTGCCATCGATCTTCATGATCTTGGCCGTACGTTTCTTGAGCGAGAGAGAGTTTCCCATTTTTGAGAGGGAGAAGGAGGGGGATGGGGTTGGGGGAAAGTGGAGTGGGAGGGGTATAAAAATGCGGGAGAGAGAGAAGGCCGTTAAAGGTGGGGGAGGGTGGAGCGGAGAAGAGTCAAAGATTGGTATTTGGTGGCGAAAAGAGACGGGAGAGTTTAACGGATCGCAGTGGGGTCTTTTTGGATTGGAAGGGGAATGTGGTAATCGCGGCGCATTACCTAAAAATGATATATTTCCTTGTATCAAGGTATGAATATAATAAAGATTCTCAAATTTGTTTTGCTGTTTTATTAAGATGTTTCTTTTCTTCGTATGTGAAGTGAAACTGAGAAAACTTTGAGAACCATAGTATTTGAAGTTATAAAAGTATAATTTTTTTTATAATTTTAAATTGCGTTGCAAAACTCTAGCGTAATTATTATCCTTCTAGTAAGATGTTTCATTTTGCAACAGGTTTGGTTCTATGATATTCATTAACTTTAATTAATAGTTAAGATTTGTTAAATTATTTATCATGCATTAGTGGTTTGACACTGCCCATGGCGGGCTGCCCGAACCCGGTCCGCTCGTGCCCGGTGCCCGGGGTACCCGTACCCGTGACCGGGTATACCCGGGTAAACGGGTACACGGGTACGGGTCTCAAACGGGCAGGGCATCTATTTTTGGAAAAAAAACCCGGGTGTACCCGTACCCGCCGTACCCGAACCCATTACCCGTGTACCCGAACCCGACCCGGGTCTACCCGCACCCGTTTACCAGCTACCCGTGCACCCGTGTACCCGGACCCGTGTACCCGCCCGGGTTTACCCGAACCCCTTTATTTCAAATTTTTTCCCCCCCGGTTCTACAGGGTAATGATTTTAACATATCAGTTTTGGCTTCATGCAGCGTACGGAGTACAGAATTTAAACATCGCTGCATATGATTAGTGCGCTGCATGAAGCTAAAACTGCTCTGTTAAAATCTTTACCCGTTCTACAGTAACCGGTTCAAATCAGTCAAACCGGGTGGGTCCCACCTGTCATTTTTGTCCCGTACGGGTGGGTCCCACCCGTCAATTCTGTTTTTTTTTCGGATTTATTAAATTTCAAATATTATTCTCCCTCCAATCAAAACTCTATATATTCACCCCTCTTCCTTTCAATATTTTCACACCCTCTCATTCTCTCAATCTCTCAATCTCTCATAATCTCATTCTCTCAATCTAAAATTTACTATTTTCAGTTTTTAAATTTATTGTTTGAAAAAAATATAGTTGTAAATTTAATTCATTCTACAAATACGCAAACGGAATTACGAAGGTATCGGAATTACGAAGTTCGGCACCTCCCGCAAGATTTTTCCTCGAGATTTAAAGGTTACATTTATTTCATGTTAGATTAATTTATTTTTGTAGAGTAAATTTAGTTTATGCTAGATTTATTTTTGTAGAGTAAATTTAGTTTCATGTTAGATTAATTTAGATTTGTTAAATTTGTTAAGTAATTAGATTTGTTAGATTTATTTTACCGTTAGATTTGTTAAATTTGTTAAGTACTTAGATTTGTTAGATTTATTTTATGTTGGATTTGTTAGATGTGAAGTAATTAGATTTGTTTTGAATAGGTTTGATTTTATTTTTGAAAATCGGATTTATTTTTAATAGGTTAAAAAAATATTTTAGATTTGTTTTTTTTGAAGATGTGAAGTAATTAGATTTGTTTTGAATAGGTTTGATTTTATTTTTGAAATTCGGATTTATTTTTAATATGTTAAAAAAATATGTTAGATTTGTTTTTTTGAATATGTGAAGTAATTAGATTTGTTATGAATAGGTTTCATTTTATTTTTGAAATTCGGATTTATTTTTAATAGGTTAAAAAAATATGTTAGATTTGTTTTTTTGAAGATGTGAAGTAATTAGATTTGTTTTGAATAGGTTTGATTTTGTTTTTGAAAATCGGATTTATTTTTAATAGGTTAAAAAAATATGTTAGATTTGTTTTTTTGAATATGTGAAGTAATTAGATTTGTTATGAATAGGTTTAATTTAAGTTTTGAAATTCGGATTTATTTTTAATAGGTTAAAAAAATATGTTAGATTTGTTTTTTTGAAGATGTGAAGTAATTAGATTTGTTTTGAATATGTTTGATTTTGTTTTTGAAAATCGGATTTATTTTTAATAGGTTAAAAAAATATGTTAGATTTGTTTTTTTGAATATGTGAAGTAATTAGATTTGTTATGAATAGGTTTAATTTTATTTTTGAAATTCGGATTTATTTTTAATAGGTTAAAAAATATGTTAGATTTGTTATTTTGAATATGTGAAGTAATTAGATTTGTTTTGAATAGGTTTGATTTTATTTTTGAAATTCGGATTTATTTTTAATAGGTTAAAAAAATATGTTAGATTTGTTTTTTTGAATATGTGAACTTGTGAAGTAATTAGATTTGTTATGAATAGGTTTAATTTTAGATTTACAATTCGGATTTATTTTTAATAGGTTAAAAAAATATGTTAGATTTGTTATTTTGAATATGTGAAGTAATTAGATTTGTTTTGAATAGGTTTGATTTTATTTTTGAAATTCGGATTTATTTTTAATAGGTTAAAAAAATATGTTAGATTTGTTTATAAATAGGTTGGATTTTTTTAGTAGGTTAGATTTTTCAAATAGGTTATATTTGATTTGGATTTAAATTCGGATCTAAATTTAATAGGTTAGATTTTATTTTTTGAATAGGTTAGATTTTATTTTTTGAAGATGTTATATTTTATTTTTAAATAGGTTAGATTTTATTTTTTGAATATGTTATATTTTATTTTTTAATTTTGAATATGTTATTTGATCATTTGAATATGTTAGATTTATTTTAAAATAGGCTAGATTTTATTTTTTAATTTCGGATTAATTTTTAAATATGTTAGATTTATATTTTTTTGAATATGTTAGATTTATATGTGAATATGTTAGATTTATATTTTGCTAGATAAATAAGTTAGATTTGTTAGATAAATAAGCTAGATTTATATTTTATTTTTGAATATGTTGGATTTGGTAGAGTTATTTTTTTGAATAAGTTAAATTTGTTAGAGTTATTTTTTTAAAATAGATTTTTAAAATAAGTTAGAACAAGTTGTATTTATTTTGAATTAGACTTAGAATTTTAAAATTTGAATTAGATTATTATGAATTAGACTTAGAGTTATTTTTTTAGATTGTTTTTTTTTTCTTTTGAAATTCGGCAGAGGCATTTTTTTTTTTTTTTTTGAAATTGGGCAGAGGCTGAAAGCCAGAGGCTTGCCTTGTTTTTTTTTTTTCTTTTCTTTAATTTAATTTAGATTTAAATTAGATTTGGATTCAATTTAGATTTAATTTAGATTTACATTTATATTCAATTTAGATTTAATTTAATTTGCATCTAAATTTAGATTTGAATTTAGATTTATAGTTAATTTAGATTTGAATTTAGATTTAGATTTATATTATCAATTTAAATTGAACGTTTACAAAATATATTATCAATTTAAAATGTAAACTACAAATTTCGAGATATAAATAAATTATGAAACTATATAATTAGAATGAGAGTTTGAAAATAAAATAAATTTACTCGTGTAAAGAAATAAATAATTAGACTTGTACTTAGCCGAATAAATATACAAATTTTCGCACAAATAATTTTTATATATAAGTTACAAATTTTATTTATTTAGGAATTATAAAGATGTGACTTGATTATTTTTATGTATATATATATACAATATTTGATATTGAACTATTCAGATTTTAAAAGTCAAATTATAAACACGTAATAATATTTGTACGACACGGTACAAACAATAAGAAAAAAAACAGAAAACAAAACAGAAAATAGAAAAAAAAAAAAATCCGTCTACCCGGGACGGGCATGGATTTGAAACGGACAGGGCGGACATTTAAAAAAAAAAATCCATCTATCCGTGCCCGTTGTACCCGGATACCCGTTGTACCCGTACCCGTTGTGCCCGCTACCCGGGACGGGTTTTGCCCCCGGCCCGAGGTACCCTTCAGCAAATGTCTATCATGCATCATCTTTCTTACTTTCTACCGAAGATAGTTGAGATTTATAGGAGGCATCCTTTATAGTACGGATGAACCGAGTCTAGCTAATAACATCCTTTTACGTATTAATGAGCTCGAGGCGGGACTCCGTTGAAAAGTGCCAATTTCGAGTCAAATATTGCAGGAATTTACCCGGAACACATCCATTCTTCACTGTGGGACCCTACTGTCAGTGTAGTGTGTCCAGTAAGACTAGCCCAGTAAACCAAATCTGTGCACTAAACCCATGTACGACGCATTAAGCTGTTCTTATCTAATTTCCGTGAATTTAATTTCTCGTTCGGCGCGTTTGATTTGGTCGCTTAAGTGGTGCGGGTTCGTTGGAAATGCAAGAAACCCAAAATGGAAAATTGGAAATAGTATTAAACGAATCCAAATCAACTGGATCAAAATTACATGTCACTGACTAATGATCAGTCAACAGTTAATAGTTAATACTGAAACTGCATGGGGAGTTGGGGACTGAGAGGACGGACGGTAGTATGCGTTTGCATATGGATATAATCGTGCTTGCATATGGATATAATCGTGCTTTCATAAATTAATGAGGTTTTTATTTATTTTCTTGTCATTCATTTTATATGTAGTAAGAGTTTTTAATCTGTGAGGCTGTGACACAAAGCGCATTTTGATCCGTACTATTTCTTTACAAAGAAATAGTACGGATCAAAATGTACTATATATAGTGTCATAGTCTCACTTAACTGATTTTTATTTTAACCCGTACTATAGTTTATAGATGTGTATTTTTATTTTTAAAGTTCAAACAACTGATTCGAGCCATTTAACATGATCTCTATATGAACATAAATGTACATGAAGATCAAGTTTACATTTTTTTAACTTTTTACTATTTTTAAAATTGGTGCAAAATTATTTGATCTAACGATTATGGACTATTCGAAAACCAATGACTTTTTATCTATCTAAAAAATAGTAAAAGAATTCCAAAAATATAAAATTTGCTCTCCAAGTATATTTTTATATATATGAAGATCTATGTTAAACAGTTCGGATAGCAAACAACTTTTTGTTTATTTTAATTTCTTATCATTGACAATTATTGACCACCAACATATAACCCTTTTTCCATATCGAAAGTCCGTAGACGAAGATAAAATCATTTGATCAAGATTCAAGGCCAGCAATTATGAATTTATGAGAAGATATTACAAAAGTAAAGGAACCATAAAGGTAACAAACATTAACTAAATGATGAGCAGCAAGAAAGGTATAAATGTTATCATCATTCCCAAGTACTCAATTAATGTTTGTGCAGTTTCTACATTCTCATCATTAGCAAGTTGAAATTTTTAACCAACTAATCTGTATGTAAAAAAATTGTATGATTTCATAACGGAGAATGACTCTACTGTTTTTCCAATTCCAATCATTCAAATTCGTTGAAATTTGTGCATGAAAAGTTTTTTTATCAAGATACGCGAATGAAAAATTTTGAATGGTTGAGATCTGAAAAGAAGAACCTTGCTTTTCTTAGAGAAAAGCTAAAAAAAACAGCAGAGTCGGATCCCAATAACGGCATAACCTGACTACTACATCCGCATCCGCTTCCAAATACAAAATGATCTGAGAATTGCTACAACTTCTAATATAATTAGCCAGTAAAAGTTAAATGATTTTGGAACTGGCTGCCTCTAAGTTCAACTTTGAATTTAGTTAGCCTGCTGGATGATTAGGGGTTGTTTGCTATGTTTTGTGTAGTTGATTTTCTGACTTGCTGTTTGTGGAGTTACTTCTATGTAGGTTTTGTGCAAGGTCGTTTTATGTTTTTGTAACTAAACTGATATACTGATGTACTGATGACCATGCTCTTGATACCTGTTTTATGTACCTGAAGAACTGATTTCAATAGAAATCGGTGAATTTATATCCACTATTTTTCAAAAAAAGAAATCGGTGAATTTATCCACTGCTTTTAAAAAAAAATGTGGATGCAACGCACCGCTACAATGTCAAAAATTTATGTCTCAATCAGAAGTTTGGAATTACTGTTGTTATTCCAGCCTTCCCGTAGTTGGACATAGGAGCACATCCCAACAAATGAATAATTGCATTGCATGGAATAATTTTGATTTAGCAAATAAAATGAACCCCGCCAAGTAAAGAAGAGACAAGAATACGATCCAGAAAGGGAACCAATATCCTGTTTAGCGCATGCTCTCTCTGCCCTACAATCCTACGCTCTCAAGTTTGTCAAATATATACAGGAATAAATTGCGCGACATTTCTTGCTCTTTCCGGATTTTATAAGGTATATTTTATATAGACAATATTATATAACGTACTAAATTTTTACAAGAGCTAATTTAGCAATTCTGTTGGTGTTTAAGAATTGGTCAGGAAAATAACACACAGAAAAATATAGCATGAATGCTTATGTTTTTTTGTCAAGCTTTAATTTTATTAAATATACAAATTCTGACAATTTATTAGAAAAATATAAATTAATTTGATTAAATATATAAATTATTGTCTATTGCATGATTTAATTTGATTAAATATACAAATTTATCAGATTTTTTCTTATGTGTGACAGCTTCTTTTTTCTGTTATTATCTATTCTTATCGTTCATATATAGGTATTGAGAAGTGAAATTTTGTGTTTGTTTTATTAATTCTGAAAGAAAGGTCAAGAGATTGTTAGAAATATATTTTGAAAACACAAAATTTATTTAAATAAATATTTATGTTAATATTAACGTTTGTTTTAACTTTATGAATTATGGAGCTAATTGTGAATTATTTTCTTAATCTCATTCTTACACAGAAACTCACTGTACACCGCCACTGAAAATCAAATCATATAAATATAGAAAATAGCAAGTTGCCGTGCCTTTGATGCAATTTCTAAATCTTGTCATTTACTCATACAATCAATTGAATTAATTAACAATAACTTGCACCAGCTTGCGCAAACAATGAAATCCAATTTATGTTTCTGTATGTGCATGTGATTACCATTTATTTAAAAGAAACGGTTATATAATGAATATCAATTTTAATAGTCATGAATGCACAAATTAATTGATATCTATGTTATTTGCCTATAAATAACACATGCCATTTGGAGAGCAAGCATCCCAACAATTTCTATTCTCTCGCTCCTCTTAGCTCCATATTTCATAAATTCAATTTCTATTCTCCCACAAACAAATATTTTCTTTATAGAAAACATATTATTCTGCTATCATTGTTGAAAGAAGTTACATCAACCTCTACCACGGTTGCGCCCGCAGGCAGAGGACTACCGGCGTAACTTGGGTCAGTCTTAACCAATTATTCTCGAGCTTAGGACGGAAAGTTGCCTTAGGTCCGCATTTTGTAGCTCCGGGTAACAAAGTTTTAATTTATATTCTTGATTAAATTTTAAATATAGTTTTTACTTATTTTATTGATCAATATTCAGATTTAAATAGTTGGTTATTTAATATATTTCCAACAGAGATGGTGCTACAAAATCAATTAATTAAATAATATATAAGATCTTTATTAACGAAAAGTTGTAATTTACAATTGAGGAAATTAACACTGTTAAAATATATTAATTAGATAAAGATAGATGTCAATTAGAGATTGACTAAACTCAATAATGAATACAATTTTTTTTGCACATATGGGGACATAAGCATAAGATTTGTTCCCCTCAACTTATAATAACTTGAGGAGGATTCAAATGCCTCTATTTTTTGTGCCTCCATCATGTCTCCATTTTTAAAAACTTGAATAACTCAAAATTTAAAACTTAAAAGTCAAAATAAAATCGTTGGATATGATCTACATCATTTTATCTATGTGCTCATGAAAAATTATCACATTTCGATTTTGTTTTTATGTGAATCAATAAGTTGAAAAATCAATGTCTAGAAATTATCCACATTAGTACGTTTTTTACAAGCTCTTGATGACAACAAAAACAAAATTGAAATGTCATAATTTTTTACATGTGTATAGATAAAATGATGTAGATCATATCCAACGGTTTTATTTTGACTTTTAAGTTTTAAATTTTGAGTTATTAAATTTTTTAAAAATGAAGGCATGAAAAATGGAGGCATTTGAACCCTCCTCTGATAACTTCATATTATAACCTGAGTCCTAATCTCGGTATTAGAATTTCCTGGAACTAGCTCATGATCAGGCTAGTATTGTAGCTACCGTACTCGAGAGGACCGAATAATATCTATCTAGCTAATCGTGAAAATCTTGACTTGTATAGCATAACTTAAGAGATTCTAAAGTCTTAATCAATTTCAGATTTAATTAATTCGAATGCTAGTTTTGAAGATCGATGTCGAATTATGAAATTTGTTTTGTCCGAAATATGATTCACAACAAAATAAGTAGTAATTTTTCTATTGCCTACTTGTTCGAAACAAATATGAAATTACGGAAAATTAGTCTTTTTATTTAGTGACAAAGATAATATTTTTTGTGTGAGAGGTTCAATTTCAAATTCAAATAATGATCTCTTGTAAATATTAAATCGTTAGTTTGATTTTCAAATTTTTACTAAAAAAAATATAAAATTCTGATGTCTGACCGAAACGGAAGATGTTTGATCACCTTGCTAAAGCAACATAAAGCGTCAATATCAGAGCAAATTTCAGCAATAAATTATGGATTATTAGTTCATGTCAGCTATCATTACCAGATAATATGGAAATGCTGATGACAGAGAGATGTCATACTTAAAAGTCGCATAATTAGAAAAATAAAATATGCACCTCTTAGAAATGTAAGCGTTGATATATATAGTTCAAATTGATCAGAAAATCCGGACCGTTTGTTTTTTTTTAAAAGTAGACTAAGAGTCCACCACATTTCATGCATTAATCAAATAACAAGAGTAACGTAGAAATGAAAGGAGAGATCAAGAAAAAAATAAAACAAGGGATATAGAAATTGTGACAAGCAAGTTGATGTCAATGAAAATGACCCAATGTAATACAATAATTTATTAATGATAATTATAATTTCAGCATCTTCCTTAGCTGGTTATCATTGATGATCACGCTTGCCAGCCGTTGTACATTTGACGCCACTTCCTGAAAATTTTGACTGATTTTTTTTTTTCTTTCAAAACTTTTAATTATCCCACAAGTAAGTTTTTAGTTTATTTTATTTATTATTATTGCAATTACTGTTTCTGTTACTACTACTATTATTATAATTATTAGAGGAGGATCCACTTATACCGTTTTTGGTGACATCCGATTACATCCTTACATTTTCAAAGTTTTCAAAGTCCAAACAGTCGATCCAAACCATTCAACATGATGGATATATTAAAATGTGCTTGCAGATCAAATTATTTTTTTGATTTTTTTTACTATAAGTATTTTACAAAATCGTTGTTTTCAGACCATTGAATTTTTGTACCCATTTTAATCAATAGTGAAAAAATTCAAAAAAATATAAAATTTGATCTGCAATCACATTTTAATATATCCATCATGTTGACGGTTTGGATCTACTGTTTGGACTTTGAAAATGTAGGATGTAATCCGGTGTCACAAAAAAAAAGTGTAAGTGGATCCCTCCTATTATTATTATTATTATTTTCGAGAAAGAGAATGGGGTCAAACTACTCAACAATGTTAATATTCATACGAGATTTCCAATCGGATTTTTAAACTTGCAATCTCACATATAAAGAGTATGTCTTTTTGTTACTAGACCAAAAACTGATTCTCTACAAGTAATTATTACGAATTATTTTTGACATGTTACATCTAGAGAAATTGTTCCTAAAATAACTGTAGATACAAACTTCTCAATTACTATACTAGTGAATTTAGCTTATTTTATATTTTTTTATCATTTATTGTCTTAATTGCATCAAGAGAATTTTCTTTTGTTTTGTTACTTAAGAAAGTACTATTTGCGAATTAATTTTAGTGGCACTAGTTTGATACCGAAATCTTTAATAATAAATACGTTTTACAACAAAGTAAATTCAAATTTTATAAATTAAAATGGAACTACTTGTTAGCATCAAATCTATCAGTCCTTTCAGTTCTATTAGATGCTTTGGTGTTATTTTTTTATAAGAAAAGAGGAGAATTCAAATGCCTCCATTTTTGTGTGCCTCCACCATGCCTTCATTTTTAAAAACTTTAATAACTCAAAATTTAAAATTCAGAAGTCAAACTAAAACCGTTGGATATGATCTACATCATTTTATCTATGCACGTATACAAAATTATAACATTTCAATTTTGTTTTGGTTGTCATCAAGAGCTTGTAAAAACGTACTAATCTGGATAATATCTAGACGTTGATTTTTTAACTTATTAATTTCACATAAAATTAAAATTGAAATGTGATAATTTTTTATGAGCACATAGAAAAAATAACATAGATCACATCTAACGATTTTATTTTAAGTTTTAAATTTTGATTTATTAAAGTTTTTTAAAAATGGAGGCACAAAAAATGAAGGCATTTGAACCCTCATAGGAAAATATAGGATGATAGCATGATCCTCATAAATACAAACTTGATCAATTATAATTCTTTCAATCCGCACAAACACTTTCTAGACCCGGAGTTGATACAAATGCCAACAGAATATAAATGTATGGTTCAAAGGTCATACCTTCTACATTTTATTTTGTTACGAATAATTCATTTCAATTTAAGAAAAAGATGCTACTTCAAGCACCGTCACACTGATACTGTATTTGACAAATAAAAGTACGATGATTCAAGTACTTTAATACATCAAATGAAAGTCCTGCGAGTTCACTTTAAGATGAAGCAAAATTAAAGCAAAAATACAAATTTTCTCAATATTTAACACTTTTCATTCTTATTATTTCACTTGTAGGATAATTGCATCTTTTGATTCAATACTATATATTTTATTACTCACTTCATTATATTACGGTATTACCAAATATTAATGCTCAAGTAATTTAGTATCTATTTTATTTTAATTTTAGATCACTTCTGTAATGTGATGAAATTTTTATGTATAACATCAGGCTTATTGGAAATTCAAATTCTACATCCGTCGTTGTTGAAAGAATTAAAAAAATATCAGACCCGCTGGATAATTTAACAGGTCATTTTGCAG
Organism: Carex parvula; assembly: GCA_025461045.1. Taxonomy (NCBI): domain Eukaryota; kingdom Viridiplantae; phylum Streptophyta; class Magnoliopsida; order Poales; family Cyperaceae; genus Carex; species Carex parvula. The sequence goes on from JAJGRW010003381.1 coordinate 20,308, forward strand.
ATATTTTATGGAATAAATGGATATGTAAATGGTTCGCTGGATAATTCAGTTGGTAAATAAGTTATTTTTAGAATTCTTTCCATTTTAAATTGGATGTAGGTTTTGAATTTTGAATTTTTTTTTTTATGTTATAGTCTTATAGATACAGATTTCGGCGTAATGCAGCTATTTTATTTTTAATTATATGATTTGAGCATGTCCATTATTTTCGGGAAATGCACGTGACTCGAGGTGCACGTCACTATTCCACGAGGAATCAATACTTGACACTTAATCCCATTTACTAAACGACCTCAAATTTCAACTACTTTGGGCCTAATAGATCCAAAAAGTCCACAAAACTATTACTTGATTGGCGATGACAATTAGGAGACCAAATCCAGGAGTCACGGGAAATGGTACCCGTGATCTACGCACAAAACAAAAACAATTATTGTTTTTTTCCTAGTTAAATAATCATTAGAAAAAAAAAGAAGTTTCTTCTTAGTTTCGTTACAGCTTTGTTGTATCTTGCATCTATAGCGTTCGAGAAACATGAACTCGTTGAAGCCGTTGAAGTTGTTAATTAATTTATATAAGATTGATTAATCAATGTGAAATTGTCTCTTGTACTTAATTTAAAGTAGGTGATGCAGCCGACATTTTTATTAATAACCAAAGTTAAATAAAAATTAATAAATATACCTATAGGAGCTAGGTTTTGATAAAAATATCCCTACTGGTCATTAAATAGCTGGTTTTGAATTTTTTGCATATAGGCCATTAAATAGCCGGTATCCTCAATTTTTTTTAGTGACACTATGAAGAACAAGATATTGAAATCTAACACTAAAAAAATTCAAAATTTTATTTAATTATTTATTAGATTACTTTTTTGATATATAATTAGCATATTTATACTAAAATACGCTAAATTACTTGAAATTATGTTAAATTACGCTGAATTACACTAAATTATGTTAAATTACACTAAATTATGTTAAATTACGCTAAAATACGGTAAATTACGCTAAATTACATATGAATAGGGACAATATCTTCATTGAGAAAGAGAAAAACGACGACGAAACTTGAAACGGTTATAAAACGGTGCTCGTGTTTCTGATTTCAGCAAATGACAACTTTTCGGAAAGCTTGCGAAATATGCATACGTCAGTGACCGCTTTTCCATTTTTCAAAATTTTAGAATTGCCAAAAAACAATGGGAGAGCCTCAAAACTTGAGTTGAAGTTTCCGATTAAGATTTTCATTATATTATTCAATCTAAGTAGCTCAGTAAATTATTTACATAATGAACTTGTAGAATACCAATTTTTACTATTTTTGGAATTTTTTTACATTTTTTATGATTCGTGAAAGATGGCACAAATCGGTCTAATTTAGCGTAATTTTGCATAGTTCAGTGTAATTTACAGTATTTTAGCGTAATTAGCGAAGTTATTGTAAAAGCGTAATTTAATGTAATTTAGTGTAATTCAACGTAATTAACATAATTTCAAGTAATTTAGCGTATTTTAGTATAAATATGCTAATATATATCACAAGATGTAATATAACAAATAATTTAAACAAAAATTCAAATTTTTAGTGTTAGATTTCAGCATCTTGCTCTTCATAGTGTCTCAAAAAAAAAATTGAAGATACCGGTAGGTAAAAAATTCAAAACCGGTCATTTAATGGCCGGTAGAGATATTTTTCTCGAAATGAATATATTTATTAATTTCTATTCGACTTTGGATATAAAAATGTTGGGGGATGGAGTAATGGAGAAAGGATTTGACTTCCCAAAGGCTGCGACTTTTCGTTTGTTTCTGTTAGTTTTACTGGGATTATAACAAAAACACAATTTCAGTTTGATTTTTGTTGCCGGAGGGCTTCAATTGCAAGTTTTAGACTGTAAATTGGGATGGGATGTATTGGACTGTAAATTGAGACATGCATGCATTATACATTTATCTAGTGATTCCTTTAATTTTGAAAAAAAAAAAAAAACAACACTTGCTGCTTAATTCACAGTTATACTGACATAAAATATGGTACAAAACAAATTAATACCGCAAAACTATAGATCAAGACTATTAAAAAAAAGCTGTACATGTTTTATTCCGATCTAATCATGCCACAGATTGAGTCCCAAGCTTCGTACCTACCCAACATATATAGATATATGGTCCCAACACATATAGATATATGGTCCCAACACATTACATCAGTGGTCGTTTGAGTTACACGTGTAACTCTCAATTTTGTAGGTACATAGAACTGATAGAAGCAGCCAAGCAGGGTTGTACTCAATTTAATATTCAATCACGAAAAAAAAAGAAAAAAAAAATGAAGTAGAGCATCAATTATTTTCTCCAATCCTTATCCAACAGGATCGAGATATTGGGAACATGGTTGTGATTTGAACTGATAGCTAGCGCATGACATCTCAATATCTCATGCATTATTTTGTTGGGATCGACTAACAGTCCCTCCCATTCAGTCCTCTAAATGTCTCCCTAATTGTCAAAGTACAACTGTCAGTCCACCATTCAACATACATTAATTCAGTCCCAAAATGGAAAGTATGAATACCTAAGATATGAAGTATTCATATATAATTCATCAAGTATTCATACCTAAAATATCAAGTATTAATTCACATACGGACTGGGGACCATTACTTTTCGAAAACAGTAACTGTCAGACTGCATTGGAGACCACACCCAAAAAGTCACGTGGATCACACCACCAGTCCCCCATTCATTGATTAAATTAATTCACATACAAAATGGAAAGTATGAATACCTAAGATATCAAGTATTCATATATAATTCATCAAGTATTCATACCTAAGATATCAAGTATGTACTATAAAAACTGGACACAATACTACCCATCTTTTACACGTTTTTCAAGGTAGTTTTTTTTTTCTCCATTCATTCTAACTAATTTTTGGGACGATCTATGAGGAATTTTGCAAATCTAAAAACACGAACGTTTTCTATTTTTTTTTCTCTTTCAAATGAGATCCATGATGACATACTTTTACACGTTTTTCAAGGTATCAAATATTCAAATATGAAAAGTATTCATACAAAATGGGAAGTATTCATACCTAAGAGCATCTACATCCCTAAAACTCTTAGAATTTCTAAGTAACTATTAACTAATTTTTAGAAATTATAGGCTGTGGAGTTTTTAAGGGTTCACATCCCTGAAACTAATCTTAGAGTTTCTAAAATGCCACATCGGCAATAAAATAAAATAAAATATTTTTTTCAGCGAACATCAGCCAATCATTTTGCCAACTCACAGTTTATAAACGATTTCTTATTAAGAAATTATTGAGCATAATTGCTAAATAAGAAACTGGTCTACATTCCTGAAACTGGTTTAGAAACTGCCACATCAGATTAGAAACTCTGATAGTTTCAGGGATGTAGATGCTCTAACATATCAAATATTTATATATAATTCATCAAGTATTCATACTTAAGATATCAAGTATTTAAATCCAAAAAACTGGACTCAAATATGAAAAATATTCATACAAAATGGAAAGTATGAATACCTAAGATATCAAGTATTCATATATAATTCATCAAGTATTCATACTTATGATATCAAGTATTTCAAGAAAAAAACTGGACTCAACTTTTACACGTTTTACACGTTTTTCAAGGTGGTTCAATGATTGAAAAAGTTAGTTATAATGGGGGGACGTTTAGGGGACTGGAGTGGGGGGACTACATCTTTACTCTATTTTGTTTGATAGCTCTTATGTTATTTCTTTTTCATTTTATATATTTTGAGTGAAGATTGGCATTTGGCCGACATTTTTATAATATCCAAAGTTTAATAGAAATTAATTAATATACCCAGGTTTGCTGAGAATTAATAAAAATACTCCTACCGGCTAGAAAATGGCCGGTATTCTATTTAATCAACTACCGGCTATTTTTTGGCTGGCACCTGTATTATTATTAATTTTGTTATATTTTTTGGCTGTTTTGGAGTTTATTTGAGTATTTTCCGTTTAGATTTTATGTTGTAGTATTTTATGTTTAGATTTTCTATTATTGTAGTATTTTCTGTTTAGATTTTATGTTGTACTATTTTTGTTATTGTTGTAGTATTTACTGTTTAGCATAATCATGATAATTTATTTTATTTTAGTATAATTTAGCATATTTCAAATGATTTAATTTATTTTATACAATTCTCATTAGTTTAATTTAGTGTAATTCTGATAATTTATTTCAGCGTAATTTTACGTTATTTTGCGTAAGTTAGTGACGAAAAAAGATCTGAAAAATATAAAAATAGTACCATGCATAAAAAAGAACCAAAATATAAGATAATCCAAACATAAAACACCAAACATAGTATACCAAATATAAATAGTACAAAACAATCACTGCCACGGATCGGGGGACCATCGCTCAGCTGGAACTCCGGCGTTCGCTCGAACTGGCCAGACTCTCTCTCGGTGTAATGACATCAGCCTCGGCCTCGCTGCGTATCCGCTCGACGGTATCCCAGACTGGCTCATACGTCGGTCTAGAGACTGGCGGGGGTGTACAGAAGATGGATGCAGCGAACTCAGTCCCAAAGTCAGGCTGAGTCTGAGACCCACTAAATACAATGGATTTAACACTAATTACAACTGAATTATTCTAATTTTGGTACATTACTAACAAATCATAACATTTTACAAGCATTTTGCACTAAAAATGAATTTTTAAAAAATTATAGGGACTTACTTGCAAATCTGGGAAGAGGTGGAGAAATCTGGGAGAAAGAACTCAACCGAGGAGAGATAGTGTGAAATTTGATAGAATGAATTGTGAGAAATTTGGCCAACCCTCCACACATATATATAGCACATGTACTGGCCAGAAAATGACCTGTAGTGTATTAAATCAGGTATCGACCAGAAAATGGCCGGTAGTTTATTAAATAAGGTACCGGCCATTTTTTGGCCGGTAGGGACATTTTTATTAATTTCCAGCGAACCTGAGTATATTAATTAATTTCTCATAAACTTTGGATACTAATAAAAATGTCGGGGCATTTGGCCATAACATAAACAATCATTTCTGCCAAGAAAACTGGAGAGAAATTTCTTTTTTATTTTATTTTTTTAAGAAAGTTACAAAACCATGCAGCTCAAATATAAAAATTACAAGATACATAGCAAAGTTTGGGTGTGATGTGCCCACCAAGAGGATTTGGTGAACACAACTTTAAAAGTCTATATGATTGCTTAAAACGATGAATCCAAACCATTGAAATCCATCTATTTCATCAGTGATGCATATACATGAAATTTTTTAAAAGTTTCGAATTCATTTAGTACAAAGTCAAGAGGTAAAAAGAATGAACAATTTATTTTATAAGTTATATTATGTATTCATTTTTCATCATTTTTTTTACCGCTTAACCTCATACTAAATGAATTCGAAACTTTAAAAATTTGCATGTACATGCATTCTGATGATGTAAATGAATTTTAACGGTTTGAATTCGTCGTTTGAAGTCAATCCAATAGACTGTTAGAGTTGTATTAGAATTTAGTGAGCACATTTCACTCTAACTTTGCTATGTATAAACATGAATTACGGATGCATGACATTAGGTTTCACTTGTAATTTTTTAACACTGATAACCTCACCTGATCTTCTGAGAGAGACTCCCCTTTTCTGTGCTAAATAAAATAAAAATGACTACTTTTTTTAGTCGTCTAATTAGCTTCAATTTTAATGACTGAAAACAAAGCCGAAAGGTAAAATAGGTCGTTTTTTTGTCGGTATGGTGTTTAAGCGCATGCGCCTAATATGGCTTTTTCACTACGATAAAATCTTTTAAACTTTTGAATTTTCGGCCAAAGTGGAACTATAAGAGGGACAGGATCAAGTGCTATCTACTAGTCACTTTCGATAAAAATCACAAATATCGATATAAAGCCAAATTATTAAACCATCAAGGAAAGTTTATAAATCATCTGTAAAAGCTTTAATCGTAAAGCAAAAACAAGAATGTTCCATTTTGGCAAATCAGGCAAAGAGCTGCTGCATAATATCATGCAAAGTTTTCAACTATAGTAGTATAGTGCAATAATTATCCAGAAATTTTGGGCTGGTGCTTGGCCAAAACAGAGCTACCGATCAGAATTTTCTTCCACTAGAACTATTTTTTGAATTTTGCCTAAAAAAATTAGAAACAAATATTGAAGAAAAATATAAATTTTCAAATAGTTTTAATTTCTATCGAAAAGTTTGCATGCGGAAAAATTAAAAACAAATTGAATTTTTTTGAAATGTTAGAACTATGTATAATGGAGAATAACACAATTAGTTGAGCATGAATCTCCGTAGAGTAATACAATATAATTCTGCTATTTGAAAAATTACATAACACCTTAGGCACAACAAACACACATTTAAATGAGGAGAAAAAAATATTAATACATGAGTCCTTCGGTCAAGATAAATAAGGAAGTAAATCAAACAATCAACATTAAACGTGACATGATATGATATGATTAAAAAGTCTTAAAACCCAACCATTTTTATAGATTATAAATTGTACTTCTTTCGTATTAATGGTCCCCCAATATCTAACTGAAAAAAATTTATATAAATTTTAAGAATAATACGTAATTCCGTTGAGGAATATTACCTATGTAAAATATATATACATTCGGTATAATTTTCACGTGATAATATAGCATTTCAATCCAAAAGATTTTTTGTAGTACTGGTAATTATCAGTATTTTTATTTGCAGAATTTGTTAAAAATAATATGCATTTATACCTGCATTAATTATTTGTAATTGTATCTGCATACATGAGACAGTTGTATACCGATAACTTGATGTTTTTTTAAAAGAAAAATACAGGTACATTCGGATTATTGATGACTACACATGCATTTCAAATTCTGATATTTGTTTTCTTATTTAAATACTCACATATTTTATACACTTGATATTTATTATAAATATTTGATAATATATGCAGGTTCGTTATAAAAAAATAATCTTATTTTTTATTTTAAAAAACATACGTTCTGTTATATTTATTTATTTTTCTGCAGAACTGTTCAAAAATAATGTCTCTGTGTTGACAATCAACCATATGAAGATCTAAGAAACACTTTATTCCCAATCATTCCTTGTCATTGCTTGGTGCTTCAAAACCAAAAAAGAACAAAAAGCTGCTTTCAACGTCCCTCGGGTTGAGTTTCATGTGGAAAGGAAATGACACAGGTAAATGCATTAATTGCCTAGTGTCTAATTAAGTGGTTATGAAAATTAGACACTAACGCAGAGGGAATCTGAACGAAAAAATTCACTACAACAAAATCGGTCTTCAGCGACTGACATCAGCGACCGGTGACCGAACCGATCGCTGAAGACCCCTCTCCAAAATAAAAATAAAAATAAAATATTTTTGGTGACGACTCTTTTAGCGACCGGCACCCACAGCCTTCAGCGACCAATTTGTTCCGGTCGCTGAAGGGTGTCCATAAAAAACCTACGCCATTCTTTCTCTCTGACTCCTCCCTCTCGCGTTTTAAGTTAGCCAAAAAAAAAAACCGCTCCCGATCCCCTGCTGCCTGAACCCCGCCGCCTCTGTGACCCCCGCCACTGGAAGACCCCGACCCCGACCCCGAATCCGAACCTTGCTACCTCTGTAACATAGAGGGAATCTGAGCGAAAACATTAATTGTCGTCGCTGTACGGAGTAACTGCATCAAATTAGCATGTTGGAACAGAGGGGCTTTCTTTTTTCCTAAACTCAATCAAGGAACTAATCCCCTTCTATTCGAGCTCAGTACTGACAGAGGAGAATGGTCAGATACGTAAATGGAAGTGGTGCGCAGTGTATTTTTACTACTTCATCGGCTTACAAGAATCTTCATAATCCAGGTGCATTTTGCCCATTCAATGGAGTTATATGGAAGACTAAAATTCCAAATAAGATCCGCATCTTCATCTGGATAGCGATTTAAAATAGGTTGCTAATGCAATATGTCTTAAGATTGAGAGGATGGTGGTGGGCTTTGAGAACGGACATAGCGCAACAGGATAAGGGCCGGTGGGACACCCTTTGGGCATCCGGGTGCTGGGCACTTTGGCGAGAAAGAAATAGGAGGCTCTTTACGGGCAAGAGAAAGACGGTGCTGGATCTGATTAATCACACCGCCATAGAGTTTTTAAATTGGCATAGGAACCTTTAGTTGAGTTAGATCTCTCGTATAGAGATTTGTACATAGCTAGCAATAAATTTGTAAGTAACTCTTTTTTATTAATCAATAAATTAAATGTCAGTTCTACTGACCTTCAAATAACGTCCCTCGGACGTAGAATTTTCAACGTTGGCTATTCCTCTATAAAAGCAACTAATTAAGCATTCATGGTCTAAACGAATTAATAAGGGTATATATGATACACATTTTGATCTGAAATTAGATATGCCAGGAACAAATATATGGGTGCAGTATAGTCATATTAATATCATTTAAAATTAGCCTCGCCTATTCATATTTTATTTTACTTGTATTATATTCTTACTCGTTTAAATTAATCGATAATGAACATATAATAAATAATTATCGAATATTAATAAGTTGTATAATCTAATCCAAAAAATATTGCAAACAAATAATATATTATTTTAAAAATATCTTGTACGTAATATTATAAATGCATAAGAATCATAATTATAGATGTCATATTTTCGGAAGAATATAAATTACTAAATAAAATTATATAAATTATTGTATAGATCATCTCGTCATAATTTATTAATTAAAAAAATTGTATAAAACACTTCATATAAATCAGTTCATCATTACAATAGTATAATATATAGTTAAATGCAATGGCGCATCCATTCACAGTTATGATGAGGTCATTTGATCCTCGTTCATTTTTAGAATTTGATATTTATACAAAATAAAAATATATACTTTAGAGTAAATGCTATAAATATTGTAACATTGATCCCCATACTAAATTGATCCTCCATACTTAGCATGAATTTTTTTTTTTTTTTTTGAAAACTCGACTGATGCAGCTTAGCATGAATTTTTTTTTATATGATTGATTTCTAATGTGTGTTTGACTCTCACAGCTTGAAAGTCTGACTTCATCTCTGATTAAATATATAAATAAAATATAATAATGAGTGAGACTATGGTAATATACATATTATGGATCATGCTATGAATCCATATCTCTATTTTTCAAGTTTAAATAGTCTATTCAAATCATTAAATATGAATTCATATGAAAATATACTTGGAGTAAAAATTTACATTTTTTTGAATATTTTTACTTTTTCAAATCGGTACAAATCCATTGCTTTGGGATGACCCATAATTTTAGATCAAGTGATTTTATGCATGTCTTAAAAAATAGTATAAAATTTTTAAAAATGTAAATTTTAGTTTTTAAGTATATTTTCATATGGAGATCATATTTAACGGTTCAGATATATTGTTTAAACTTTAAAAATAGAGATATGAATCCATAGTATGAGTTAATCCGTAATATGCATATTAACATAGCCTCACTCTATAATAATATATAATTATTTATTTATTATTCTATAGAAATAATCAGTATGAAATAGTTATAGAATAATGAGTACAAAGAGCTCATACTTGCATTCTATCTTACAAGTTAATCGATTTTTTTTATCCGTATCCTTATCTAATAAATTAGTAAAAAAATTCTAATTTATATCTGTTTTATCAATTACAATACAGTTTGCGTAAAGTTAATCGATTTTTTTATTCATATCCTTATCTAATAAATTAGTCAAAAAATCTAATTTACATCTGTTTTATCAATTACAATACAGTTTGCGTAAAGTTAATCGATTTTTTTATTCATATCTTTATCTAATAAATTAGTCAAAAAATCTAATTTATATCTGTTTTATCAATTACAATACAGTTTTCGTAAAGTTAATCGATTTTTTTATTCATATCTTTATCTAATAAATTAGTCAAAAAATCTAATTTATATCTGTTTTATCAATTACAATACAGTTTGCGTAAAGTTAATCAATTTTTTAATTCATATCTTTATCTAATAAATTAGTCAAAAAATCTAATTTATATCTGTTTTATCAATTACAATACAGTTTGCGTAAAGTTAATCGATTTTTTTATTCATATCTTTATCTAATAAATTAGTCAAAAAATCTAATTTATATCTGTTTTATCAATTACAATACAGTTTGCGTAAAGTTAATCAATTTTTTAATTCATATCTTTATCTAATAAATTAGTCAAAAAATCTAATTTATATCTGTTTTATCAATTACAATACAGTTTGCGTAAAGTTAATCGATTTTTTTTATTCATATCCTTATCTAATAAATTAGTCAAAAAATCTAATTTATATCTGTTTTATCAATTACAATACAGTTTGCGTAACTGGATAAAAAGCTTTTACTAAAACTCATAACAGCCATAAACATGTGCAAGTGTGCAACCGCAAACCGTCAATTCTCTTGCAGCCAGAATTTAATTCTTTGTAACAGTTGGGATAGCCAAATCAAAGTTTCCTGCATATGCATGCCCCAAATTTGATACCACCTAAAAATAGTACAAAGGCTACTGCCAAAAATATGGCAATCAGCATGAATGGAGGGTTCTTGGTTTCATTGACTTGCTGCACCATACATGCTCTAGATTGTATGGCGAACTTTAATATATAATTTGAACTCAATCCGCTAAAAATGTCATATCCCACATTTTCAACATGCATATTTTATGCTAAAAAAATAGCACCTATCCAACTAATTCAACTTGCTAATATCAATTTGGTTCAAGTTTTGAGTCCTCATGAGAACAGAGTTTGTATGAACAGAATAAAGTGAAAATGTTAGATACGAACAAAAAAAGTGAAATATTTCAATAGTTAGGGATACCATACATGCTAGTGGCATTTTACCTCCATTTCTCGCCAAACATTGTCTTGTAAATCATGCAACCGTGTGTTTCAAAGTTTGCTTGCTTAAGTCAAAACTTTTGAATATTTCTAAAAAGTGGAGTTTATAATTAGAAAATCTTGATCTTGAGGTTGTTATATTGCGTGTACGTTGTGTTCAATTTAATTTCAAGTGGTTCTTCTTAATTTTTATATAAATGTATTCAAGGACATGTACATGGTGGTGGTACCGGGCTGATAACGATAGATGGTAAATTAGAATTTTCATTTGTATTTTGTCTTGTCATCATGCGGTAGCGACATGACTGAGAATTTTATGTTATGAGGCCTATATCAGATCATTTAAATGGGGGCCTACAGCTATTATATTCTGGGCTAGTTACTCTTATACCCAGTAAAACTTCCAATATTCGATACTTCACAATCAAATTTCAATATCTCGTATTTGGGAAAATAGTGCATTTCGATGGCCCCCACTTCATCCGAGCTGCTTCAAGATACGTGTGCACTCGATCTGCACAAATATTGATGTGCGGTGCGTACGGATTGTGAAGCGGAGCCCATCAAACTCAAATTTTTCCCTCATATTTGGGTAAATTTCGCTGGAAGTCACTAAACTTTGTCATTTGTTACGAATTGGTCACTCAAGTTCGATTTGTCCCTTTCTAGTCACTCAACTTTATCATTTGTCCCAATCAAGTCACTCTATACTTTTCCGTCCAAAATCTTAACAGAATATTCTCATTCCGTCCAAAATATTAACGAAATATACTCATTCCATCCAAAATACTAACGGAATAAGCATATTCTGTCCGAAATACTAACAGAATGAGCATATTTCGTTAGCATTTTGGACGAAAAAATATAGAGTGACTTGATTGAGACAAATGACAAAGTTGAGTAACTAAATGAGGACAAATTAAACTTGAGTGACCAATTCGTGACAAATGATAAAATTTAGTGACCTCCAGCGAAATTTACCCCTCATATTTTTACATCAAATTTCATATTTTTACATCAAATTGAAGAAATTTTATTAAGTCTACATATTGCTTGATTTTAACATATTTTTGTCCTTCAACTTATGGTCCATCTTTCATAGAGGACTCAAATTGTGATCCTATTTTAATATCCGGATCTGAACTAGTTCTGATCCAATAATTATAAAAATTCAATCAATCTCAATCTGAGACGGACTCATTCAATTATTGGGCCAAGTTCTTCCAAATAGCTTGAGCCCGGTTTCAGAGTAATTTGCCACAAAATATATACAAAATACACGGACAGCCTTGCATTTTAATTGGGCCTTATATTCTTTGGGGTTATATGGTAGATTTCATTCATACAAGATTTCTTTGGGCCATCTCCAATTTGCATTTGTAGTTGGCATCTCGCAATTTGTAGGATGGCCATGGTTTCTTCCTATTCGCTACCAAACGCAGGATGATTATTATGTTCTGGCTAAAGCTGGTAATTCTTGTCCGTGCATTGTAACGAAAATATATTATAAGATAATAAAAAAAATATATAATTTTATATAAAATGATATATTTTAAATAAATTAATAAAAACAATATCTATGAATGATATTAAAATAGATTTAATTTAAATTCAAATATAAAAAAAATTAATATAATAAAATCTAATGAGAAATAACGTCCACTTAATATAAATTAAATAGATTGATCGGTGTGTCTTAATAGGAGCAAAATTAAATATCTTTCACATTGTCTCAAGTGCTTACATTCAACGTGTATCTTGAAACATCTTGATCTCATTAACCTGGTTCTCTTCAATTGTTGATACAATAGTCAGAACTGCACAATCATGCCATCTAGATTTAATATACTATTAAATATAATTTTCAATTACTATAATTTTATAGCATTCCTCGTAAATTGGACACTGCTGTAATAAATCATATTACTTACATAAAACACTTGTTTTTATATCAAGAATTGCAATATATCTCCATTCTTAAATGACACTTTAAAAATAAAAAAAATCAAGATCAATTATTGAGTATCTGACAATCAAATAAGGTGTTTTGGAAAGTTTCGAAAAAAATAAAAAATATGTGTGGCGAGTACGTGTCTAAATAAATTTAGACATCTACACGTAAAAAATAATATTAAAAAGATGCATATAATAAAAAAAAAGACAGACTATTTGATTAGAAGGCTGATATTCAATCTGGAATTTCATATTTTAATTAAAGTCGTTAACAGATCAGGATATCTATGTGCATAAGAATGGAGAAATGCATAGAAAATCTTTTTGTGTAAGATGAGAAAGGAAACCATAATTTCAATATATTATACGGAGAGGTCCTTGGCAATGAAGCACATGAGAAAGGTAATGGCTGAGATATGCGCCATCTTGGAGAAGAGCATGCCTCTGTTTGCAATTGCGTAGTCTACTTATATTATCTTTAAATTTGTTACTTCTTAGAGAAGCACAAGCGCTATGAATGATTAATATCTTCTATTCCTATTGCTTTTTGAATGATTAAATGATTGATCATTTTCAAATTTCATCAAATTCAATATATAAGCTCTTTAAATGATAGAAATTTAGAAAAACCGACATGTCATATTTCTTAATTTGATTAGATTATCTCTGTTTAAGTAAGAGTTGCTTGTGCAAAAATATTACCCACAATTTTTTAGGCAATTCAATAGTTCCATTCGGAGATTTAAATTTCGATTTCTTTTTCTACATTTGCTGCTAAAAGCACCTTAACAATTACTTATAGTTGCATTTGTACGATTTTTTTCCTTCCTCTCTAGATTTTAAAGACAAACTTTAGAACCAGCCACATGTATAAATTATGTATAAAAAAAATTACAAAGAATTTTTATGAGTGAGTCTCCAGTACACCAACTTTTAAGGGTGGATTGGAGCAAAAGTGCGGGCACCTTAAAAACTTTTGGTATATTTCTAAGAAGTTTGAGTTCATAATTAGAAATTTTTGGTCTTGAGGTGGTTATATTGCTTGTACGTTTTGTTAAATTTAATTTGAAGGGTTCTTCTAATTTCTTATATAATTTTATTAAAGTAATTCTGTAAATAATTTTCTTATTAATGAAATCGTAAGACCCTTAAAAAAAATTGTATTGAAGTACTTGTATATGTTGGTGGTATTGGACTGGTAAGGGTAAATGGTAACTATTCATTGGCAATTTCTCTCATCATCGTCTAATAGTGATAAGACTGAGAATTTGATGTTATTAGCATAACGGTATGCGCTCGTCGGACAGACAAGATATCATTAAACAATTAATTAGAAATAATCGGTCATAATCGAAAATAATTAACTGATTAGTCCGAAAAATCCGTGACGGTTTGGTCACCGCCAACGACTAATTGGCCAATTAATCGGTGTAAATAGGGAAATTTAAATTTGGGTCATTTACACCGATTAATTGGTCAATTAGTTGTTGGATTCCAAATTTGCGGTTTTGAATAACTTAAATTTTTTCCGCAAAACTCTGACAAAGGAATCATAACATTTTTTTTCTTAAATTTTTGGTTTTTTTTTTTTCAAAAATAGAAAAATTGTAATATTTCTGTATTTACCTAGAAGTGACTTTTGAACCATAATCAATAACTTAGATTCAAAATATTATTTTTTTTTAATAACACACAAAGAAATATTTTAATTTTTCTTACAGCCGCAAAAAATTCGGCTTGAAAAATGTTGATCCGGGTTGTTTGTCACAGTCTTTCCAATAAATCAATAAATTGTATCCATCTATTTCAAAGAAATATATAAAATATTTCTAATATTTCAATACAAAAAATAAATAAATTATAAACATTTCTGTTTAATTAAAAAAAACTTAGAACCGGAAATTTAATCTCCGATTTCGGGCTGCAAGACTGGAAAT